>SKCR01041990.1:0-77859 GCA_019454045.1 Zanthoxylum bungeanum | reverse complement strand
CTCTTATTATAATATATAAATTTGTATTATATTTTCAACAGACCATATAGGCGGTATCCTGATTAAGTCATATATTAATTATCCAACCGACCATAAAGGCGGTATCCAATTAAGTCAGGTTAAAATTAATTTAATTAAGTCCAACCGATAATAAAGGCTGTATCCAATTAGTTAGGTTTTAAGATAATTTATATATTATAAAATAAGAGAGATTAATCTAAATTATAATAATAAAATTTTTGCCTTTCACCCCAGTAGAAAGAAGTTACCTACTCATGATTTAAGTAAAACAAAAAAGTTTTATTACTAAAATAAAAATTAATACAAGAAAACTAAAATTAAACAAACAAGATACTCTATTCTGAAGAGAAGGTAAATTATGTCAACAATTTCAACAGACAGGGGAATAATCCATATTCCAACACCTACAAGCCAGGGTGGAGGAATCATCCCAATTTTTCATGGAGCAACAATTCAGGCCAACAGCAGAACTATCCACCACCTGAATTCCAGCAACAGAACAAAAGCCAGGAGCAGGCAAATGAACCAAGAATAAAGAAGTGTTGACCCACTTGAAAAAGATAGAAGCAAACACGACTCTCAAGCAGCAGAGATATGATACTATGTTTCAATCTCAAGCAGCAAGATATGATGCTATGTTTCAATCCCAAGCAACATTAATTCAAAGTCAATCTGCTTCTATTAAAGCACTGGAGAATCAAATTGGACAACTGGCAAATGCTCAGAGTTACAGACCGCCATGTACCCTTCCTAGCAACACATAGCCAAATCCAAGAAACATTGGGAATGAGCAATGTGATGACATCATGTTAAAAAGCGGTACTGAAATCAACAAAGATGTTGGAGCCAAAACAGCTGTTGAGGAAGTTCCAAAAGAAACAAATCAACAGATGGAGGAAAAAGAAGCAAAGGAAAAAGAACAGATCATTCCACCTCCACATTTTCTCAACGTCTTCAGAGAACAAATTGGACAAAGCAGTTTTCGCAGTTCCTGGAGATCTTCAAAGTTGCATATCAACATCCATTTGCAGAAGCCTTGAAGAAATGCCTACTTATGTCAAATTCATGAAAGACATTCTTGTTGGATAATATGACCCATAGCGTCACTATTTGCACAGATCATTGTGTTGTTGTAGCAAATTAACTATGTAATAAGGAAATTGCACTCTCATCATTTGTGATTAGATCACCATAGATATATAAATGAAGAGAGGTCCCTATGATTAGTTCCTGGATTGAGATGATATGAGACAGTATCAGTCCACGAAGGATTAATCATTAAATATCCCTAGCCGTAGTATTATCGAGACTGGACATCGATAATGCGGAATAGGCTAGTATTGCACTTGTGCGCGTTGTGAGGGCACAACGGCATAGTTCTCATATATATAAGTATTGGATACTTGTGCAAGTGCGATAGGAGGTCGTGTTTCACCGATGGTACGAGAAACAGCTTCGCTCTGGATAGACCCTTCGGAATCCCATTGGTATTATGACTAGGTGTCTATGGGAGGCCGAAATCAAGGTAGGTGTGTATAGTCTTAACCTGAGACTTACATCGCTAATACTTACGACAATCGGTAAACTTTGGTTTTGGTGGTGGGAGATCTTAACTGGTTCTGTGTTCACCTCTTCTGGGTTTATCAGGAATCGTAGTGTATTGGATGTGATGTCAAGACGGAAGTGTCACTCCAGTCATAATGGAGATGATGTCACGCAGGATACGGTATTAGTGCTCTTAAAGTGATGCGCATCCAATCGTGATATTATGACCAGGTCATGAATATCCGATTATAGAGACTAATTACCAGACATCCGATATGTGTTTCGGACGGGGCAGACACTTATCCAGCCCCAGCCCTAGCACGTGATTATCCGATACTGGGCCGATACGCACAATACATTAGTATACTACGCTTGATACAGATCTTAATATTCTTAAATGGATATGTCCGGAGAATTGGGTAGACTTGGTGCTTTGCTAGGAGTCGACCTTGTCTCGTAAATCGGTAGAACGTAGTACTTGGTACGTACGTGATGCGGATACTCCGATGACCGTATTTACTGCCAGATTATCCGGGGATCTCATGGGTCGCTTCCCGATAATCCACCGATGACGCACAACTCGCACTCTTGAATAATCTGGGATTATATAGAAGAGAGAGAAAAATTAATCTAGGATTAATAATGGAGATATTTTATCCGGGATAAAATGTCGTCTAAAGAGAGAGAACGATTAATTTGGAATTGATCGATGAATTAATATATTCGATATATTAGACGAAATTAGATTTCGACGCGGAATTAAAATTAGATTTTAATTCGGGCAAACGAGTTAATTTAGAATTAATTCGTTAGCGACGTAAATAATAATTAGGCGCAATTATTATTTAAATTCGATTGAATTAACGTCGCGACGTAAGCTCGGTATTTCAGAAATATCGAACCCGAACGCGTGAGTGCACGTGGGCCCACTTTCATTTAGAAACGTGTGGGGCCCACATGACACATGTCATTCTAATGCTTTGCATGTAGATTGTGTACATTGCACTCAATGTCATTGCATGGAGTTTGAGTGTTTGACACTCTAAGCCATTGCATGTTTTGTGTCATAATTTTATTATTAATTTAATAAATATTATGGCATAAATATAAATTGATTTTTGGTAAATCATTTTAACTTAACACACAATTTCATCTCTCACATTTTCTCTCTTCCTCTCACGCCCAAAACAGAACTTTGGGACTGGTTTTGAACCAGAAAAACGTGACACTAAAGGGAAGCAAGGGTTGGGTTTTTCATGGTGAAAACCGCAAGTGCTAGCACACTACGAGTCTTGCGAAGGTGGTAGGGAGGTTCACCCATGAGGCGGGACTCATCCGATGGAGTTTGGAGCTTCGTTTTGAGACCCGAAACTGCCAAGACAGTGAGCATGGACTGGTTGCAGTGGCGTGAGCAAAGCAGTACGTTTTTGGCCTTGATTCGTCTTCAAATCGACATAACCGATCAATGTGAGTATTCCGCTACCTCCATTGATGTATTCATGCATTATTTCATGTCTTGATTTGATCTTGGGACCTTAGAATAAACCAACAATGGCATCATGAGCTAATGTTGCAAGCATGAAATTTGTAGGGTTTAAAATTTGGGTAAATGTGATTTGAGCATGATTTGAATAAATTGCTTGTTTGAGTATGCTTATAACATGTTTAAATTCATTTTGGTTGGACTAATTTGATGAAAAATGATTTGGAATTATTTTCCCCAAAATTAACACCTTGGCCGAATGTATAATGATTTTTGGGATCTTGGATTTTTCATTATTAATTCATTGGATGAGTTGTAATGGAGTAGGATGATGTTAATTTAAGATTGAATTGGATTTAATTTTAAATTGAACAAAAACCCTAAATTCTATATGTTGGCCGAATGGTGCCTTTGCCCTAATGTCTTGGTGTTTTTGGTTTTGTGACATTGGATGTGTATGAAATCAAATCGGATGGTGATTTGATGTCGATTGTAGGTTCGATTGGATCGAAACCAAATCGGACACAAAATCCCTCCTTGGCCGAGAGCATGAAAGCATGTTAATGGGTTTGATTTTTCATTATGTGTGTTTGACATGTAATAATGAATTAAGTATGATTAATTGGACTAATTTAGTGTTTTGGAAATGTTGATTTAGTTGATTAATCATATAATGCACTTTTGGTAATTAAATTGTGAAAATTGGATTTTTGGATTTAATTAATTGGGCCTAATTTTGGAAATTAGAATTTAAAGTTGTAATTGGGCCTATTGGGCTTGATTTATCAAGTTTGGTTTAGGCCAAGTGGATTGGATCCAATTGGGCCCAAAACCTTAACCATAAAGCCCAATTGCGACTAATAAACCTTTAATGTTCAATTGGGGCTAATGGGCCAAGATTGATTTATGGGCTTATGGGGTAAATCCCGGATTGGACTTTGGTTATCGGTTTGACCCGAGTTGACCAAAAGTCCACGCCTTAAGAAATCAATCAAAAGCCCATTGGACTTTAATTGAATTGACGTTGGACGTTAATCGGTCTTTGAGACGCGTTACGATTAGATTTGGAATTTAAATCGTAAAAGGTTTATTAAATAAAGTGTAATGTTTAATTTGAATTGAATAATGAATTAGTATTAAATACATGTTAAATTTGATTTAATGATGTAGTTTAATTTAATTCATGAATTCGTACTTTAAGTACTTATTCGCAAAAACGAGTTTGACTCGAACAAAATCAAATCGTTGTTTGAACATTGGATGATCACTTAATTATCATATTAATTAATTGATTAGATTGATTGATAGCATGCTTATATGTGTGAATACGTGGTTGTGTTGAATGAATAATGTATATCGGATGGATATTAGTCGGGTGGGCAATTTTAGAAATTGTTGTAATAAATTCGATTTATTAAATTGGACCTGCGTGTCCAGCCTTATCACCTTCTTTCTCTTTGTATTCTCTTCTCACCTATTCCCCTCTATGTATATGAGGTTTCTTTAGAAAGTGTAGTGTAACGGGTAGAAGTAGTACAAGTGCTAGCTTGAGTGAGAAAGGGAGAGATTTGATCTAGGATCAATGTGTTAAGTATCCATCCGCATATCATTATTATTTTATTTCATACTCGCTTTATTATGTATTTAGAATGCATGTTTAAGGGTGTATGATGATGAGACCTTAACAAAGATAATTAAATTGGTAGCCAATTTGCACGCGAAAATCCCTCAATCTATATTAAGCAAATATCCTTCCATTGAATGATTCTTGTTCAAGATCCGAAGTTGGCATTGGTTTGTTTTGACCAAAGTCAAGACCTTTGTCAATCAAGGATGTACTTGAATCATGAGAATTTTGTTGCATATCGGTGTCTTGTCCAAATCGTGATTTTTATTGGCCAAAGTCAGATCACTTTTTGTCCAATGACATTGATTACGAAACTTTCCTCGTCAATGGGTCCTGCTTAACTGGAATCATTAGGTTTGTTTTTGGCCAAAGCCAAGGCCTAGATGATTCGGAGGATATGGTTAGGAAAATGTATTGGATACATTGACATTATACATATGTTTCGGACTTGGATGTCCACCTAACCGGATCTAGGAATTGGATGAGATCCAATTGATCTGTGAGATCTACCTAGTTAAATAGCATACAGCTTTTTATTGGCCAAAGTCAGGGTTGTGTGTTATTTAATAGGATCCTAGCCACTAGGAAACACGGTTTCCCGAGTACTCCACAGAGGGTTAGAGACTCGACGAAAAATAGTGGGAGGCAAGTATTGAATTTGCACATTCGTTCGAATACTCGCTAAACACGCTCATTTTTATTTTACTCGTCATATTAATTAAAGTATTAGTTGGACAAATATTTTATGTTGTTTTAAATTATATATATAGTTGGACTATATACAAACTCATTAAATATATAGTTGATTTTATAATTGGATTATAGTAATCAATATAATTGAATTAATGATAGTTGATTTTATAATGGGATTATAGTAATCAATATTAAAATATAGTTGATTTTATAATTGGATTATAGTAATCAATATAATTGAATAAATGATAGTTGATTTTATAATGGGATATAGTAATCAATATTAAAATTATAGTTGATTAAATAATTGGATTATTGTAATCATTATAATAAATAGTACCTTATTAAAATTGATTAAATAGTTGGACTATTGAAATCAATGAAAGAATTGAAAGGTTGAATATTTAAAATATATAATCCTTGATTAAATGTTTTAAATGATTTAATTTTCAATGGGAATTAATAATAGGTTAATTTATTTGATAAAATAACTTATTATGACTAAGCCCATAATTAAGCAAATAGTAGAGCATAAAGTCTTTGGAAGATTTATGTGATGATGACTTTAGTGCTTAATTAATATACTTACAATAAATCTATCTTTAGATTTAAAAGTATTAAAATTGCAATTAATAATTCTTGGAGAATTAATTGACTATTCTAGTGGAGAAAAGTCAAAGTTTGCAATTGGGCATGTAGCACAAGGTGCATATCGTTTCGATATTCCGAAACCCAAGGCTTGGCCAAAGGTTTGTGAAATATTGAAAAGGATAATTGACATATCTCAAAGTGACTACCATTTGGATATGGAAGACACGAAGGAATTAAAGAAAGGGCGAGACTCTAACTTTAAAAATATTTGTCAAAGTTGTGTTCACAACTAGTATTAAAATTAGATTTTAAATACTTAGTGTGGTACATAAAATATATGTATTGACGTTCAGAATCCGCTGTGAGCTGGATACTGGCTTCAAGCCGAGATTTCTCTGCGAATTGGAAACGGGACGAAAGTCGCTGTTTCGACCGTAGATACCTAAATTTAGGAACTACCATTTGGGTATGTACTTAAATTAGGAAATGTTATAATGTAACTAGTTTGACTAGAGACATTATCTCTATATCAGTGTTTAATCCGATGCGGATAAAACCTTTATATTTTAGAACACTAAAGTGTTTCATTATATAAAGTTGATACTGAGATAAATACATTGGATGTAAATAACAGAATTTATATTTTGAATATAATAAAATCTCAAAAACATATAAAATGACAAATAAATAGCTCAAATTGATTTGATCAATAGAGACTTATTTGTGGCATTGTTGTCTGGGACACAATTAAACAAGACTCGTATATCCACACTTTTGAAGAGTGGGTACTAGGACTGATTTGACTATTCAAATAAGGTCTACGAATCTAGTTTATTAAACAAGACTCGTATATCCACACTTTTTGAAAAGTGGATACTAGGACTGATTTGACTATTCAAATAAGGTCTACGAATCTAGTTTATTAGGTTAAATACCTAAAATACTATTTACTTGGTAATAGTAAAAGGGCCACCGATCTGTTAGCCCTATTCATGGTGAAGTGAAGTGTGGGCCATATCTAGCTAGGCTAGATGTGAACATGAATATTTCGTGACCTTAACGGATGTGACATCACGTTGTGGTTATGTGTTTCTTTTGAAGAACACAGATCGGAAACTTTAGAGTTTCGACACGAAGTAGACAAACAGATCGGCTGTAGTATTATTCCGCCACGGTAAAACCGTAATGGAAAATACTTAAGCAGTAAGTTTCATACGTAAATGAAAGAGTACGGTATTCTTTCATATGAGGACTCCTCCCGAGACACGTTAGTTAGACGGTGTGTCCGAACCAAAAACCGAATTTTTGTTGGACATGATAAGGTTTATCACGAGTCGCTCTGAGCTACTATCTCCTTCAACCGGATATGTATTAACAGTGCAAAACTTATTTAGAATAAGGTTCCATATAAATCTGTTTGACAGATATCATATAGGATATGAACAGGGAAGAAACGAGGTTTCTCATTCCTGATAATTTGGGTATGCCAGGCATAGGTTTGGATGATACCAAATAAGGACCCAAATTGGATAAGTGCAATATAGGTTATCCTAAGGAAACCTTAAGTATAGTACTTATAAATCCCACATGAGAACAATGTAATTGTTGCTCACCATGCAGTTTTCCTGAGAGGAATACCGATATGCAGTGGTCAGTGGGAGGATAGTGATACTCGATGAAAATCGGAGTAATACTGTTCAAGGCACGAAGTCCTTAATGCAACACAAATAGTTCATCTATGATGAAACTATACCATTAATCTTCAAATACACAAGAACCTAGTAGATCGGATAGAGTCAGAAAACAACCTAGGGTATGGGTTTCTGATCTCACCTCATAAAGATGTCAATCTTATGGTGGTGTACCATCCGACTACGTTTAGAGGAAGTGATACGAGGTATCGACTCCATGTTATGGCAAAGTGCCATGAGTCCGAAATGGATTCCATGTATAACAACTATGTTTGGATACTAGTTGTTGTACCACAAGGCGTTGTGCCTTTGGTACATTAAACGTCTTCAAGGAAGACATACATGGAAGGCAACATACCAACGTGCAAACCTAAGGTTTTGACGGAAAGGTATCGTTATCAACATTGTGTTAATAACGGTTCAACCTTTTTACCTGTTGCCATGGTAAATCCATTTTGAAAATGCTTGAAAAAATAACTGTATATTTCATTTATGAAATGTGTCAGTTATAAATCAAAATCGCTTTCCTGAAAAGGAAACCTTTTGGAGGATGTTTTACAACATCCTGACGATTTTATATAACCGACAAACAAGGTTTGCGGGTTATTCGATCCATGTTTGGATTGATGCAAGCATAAGGTTCTGGAACTGGAACTGTTTTTGAAATAATCATAATGGTTTATGATTTGACTCAAAATGAAATAATTCTTGTGTATATAAGGAGGTTAGTGGGAGAGGCACTGACAGTGAAATTCCCATAAAGCAATTGGTGAAAGCTTGGCTTTCATAGATATTATTCATAAGAAATTCTCCGTAGAATTCTGGGGAGTAACAACCTTTATTCAAGGAATAAAGATCTACTGGGCTAGATTTAGAGTTGGTAACACTCTCTGAGAAATTGTACATTTAAAATGTACTTGTATTGGTGTCTCATACGCTTTGAGCATATGGAGTCACAATCGGGTCAATCCGAGTGATAGTCACTGGATTGAAGTTAAGAACATCTGTTAGTATCTCTGAGAACTAAAGATGCTATCTTTAACTATGGAGAAGGAGAACTTGAAGTGACTGGGATCACTGTTGCAAGTTTCCAAACCGGTAAATACTGCGGTACTATAAAGTTTGAACACTGGGACAGTGAGCTGGAAATCTTCCGAGCAAGATAACTGTTGCTGAATAAACAACAAATGTGGATTATTGCTGCAGCTGAGGCAGCAATAGAAGCCATTTGGATCAAAAATAAATCTAATTAGATTAGATATAGTTCTGTTAGCAGCTGAGCTAGGCGTCAGCACAGGCTAAGGAATTAAAGGTCTCATCGACGATCCAGATATATACTTCTATATCATCTGATTCGTTCGGATCATATATCGTGGCGATGTGATGATCGTGTAAATCGCGTCAAACGATAATCGAACAAATCCGCTGACGAAAACCTTTCCTCAGCAATTTGAGCGAACCTTACATAGTTCGGGTTTAGGACACTCGAGTGACTGGCTATGTGCCAAGTGGGAGATTGTTGGATAATATGACCCATAGCGTCACTATTTGCACAGATCATTGTGTTGTTGTAGCAAATTAACTATGTAATAAGGAAATTGCACTCTCATCATTTGTGATTAGATCACCATAGATATATAAATGAAGAGAGGTCCCTATGATTAGTTCCTGGATTGATGATATGAGACAGTATCAGTCCACGAAGGATTAATCATTAAATATCCCTAGCCGTAGTATTATCGAGACTGGACATCGATAATGCGGAATAGGCTAGTATTGCACTTGTGCGCGTTGTGAGGGCACAACGGCATAGTTCTCATATATATAAGTATTGGATACTTGTGCAAGTGCGATAGGAGGTCGTGTTTCACCGATACGGGGGAAACAGCTTCGCTCTGGATAGACCCTTCGGAATCCCATTGGTATTATGACTAGGTGTCTATGGGAGGCCGAAATCAAGGTAGGTGTGTGTATAGTCTTAACCTGAGACTTACATCGCTAATACTTACGACAATCGGTAAACTTTGGTTTTGGTGTGTGGGAGATCTTAACTGGTTCTGTGTTCACCTCTTCTGGGTTTATCAGGAATCGTAGTGTATTGGATGTGATGTCAAGACGGAAGTGTCACTCCAGTCATAATGGAGATGATGTCACGCAGGATACGGTATTAGTGCTCTTAAAGTGATGCGCATCCAATCGTGATATTATGACCAGGTCATGAATATCCGATTATAGAGACTAATTACCAGACATCCGATATGTGTTTCGGACGGGGCAGACACTTATCCAGCCCCAGCCCTAGCACGTGATTATCCGATACTGGGCCGATACGCACAATACATTAGTATACTACGCTTGATACAGATCTTAATATTCTTAAATGGATATGTCCGGAGAATTGGGTAGACTTGGTGCTTTGCTAGGAGTCGACCTTGTCTCGTAAATCGGTAGAGAACGTAGTACTTGGTACGTACGTGATGCGGATACTCCGACGACCGTATTTACTGCCAGATTATCCGGGGATCTCATGGGTCGCTTCCCGATAATCCACCGATGACGCACAACTCGCACTCTTGAATAATCTGGGATTATATAGAAGAGAGAGAAAAATTAATCTAGGATTAATAATGGAGATATTTTATCCGGGATAAATAAAATCGTCTAAAGAGAGAGAATGATTAATTTGGAATTGATCGATGAATTAATATATTCGATATATTAGACGAAATTAGATTTCGACGCGGAATTAAAATTAGATTTTAATTCGGGCAAACGAGTTAATTTAGAATTAATTCGTTAGCGACGTAAATAATAATTACGCCAGGCGCAATTATTTATTTAAATTCGATTGAATTAACGTCGCGACGTAAGCTCGGTATTTCAGAAATATCGAACCCGAACGTGTGAGTGCACGTGGGCCCACTTTCATTAGAAACGTGTGGGGCCCACATGACACATGTCATTCTAATGCTTTGCATGTAGATTGTGTACATTGCACTCAATGTCATTGCATGGAGTTTGAGTGTTTGACACTCTAAGCCATTGCATGTTTTGTGTCATAATTTTATTATTAATTTAATAAATATTATGGCATAAATATAAATTGATTTTTGGTAAATCATTTTAACTTAACACACAATTTCATCTCTCACATTTTCTCTCTTCCTCTCACGCCCAAAACAGAACTTTGGGACTGGTTTTGAACCAGAAAAACGTGACACTAAAGGGAAGCAAGGGTTGGGTTTTCATGGTGAAAACCGCAAGTGCTAGCACACTACGAGTCTTGCGAAGGTGGTAGGGAGGTTCACCCATGAGGCGGGACTCATCCGATGGAGTTTGGAGCTTCGTTTTGAGACCCGAAACTGCCAAGACAGTGAGCATGGACTGGTTGCAGTGGCGTGAGCAAAGCAGTACGTTTTTGGCCTTGATTCGTCTTCAAATCGACATAACCGATCAATGTGAGTATTCCGCTACCTCCATTGATGTATTCATGCATTATTTCATGTCTTGATTTGATCTTGGGACCTTAGAATAAACCAACAATTCTTTCACGAAAACGGAGATTGGGAGACTACGAAACAGTAGCATTAACGGAAGAATGCAACGCCATCATTCAGAGGAAACTTCCCCCGAAGTTGAAAGATCTTGGCAGTTTCACTGTCCCATGAACCATTGGAGAATATTACATCGGTAAGGCTTTATGTGATCTAGGTGCGAGTGTTAACTTGATGCCTTTTTCTATTTTCAGGAAATTGCTAATTGGAGAAGCAATGCCTACCTCAGTTTCATTGCAACTTGCTGATCGAACACTCGCATTTCCAAGAGGTGTTGTTGAAGATGTGCTGGTCAAAGTAGACAAACTAATTCTCCCCGCATATTTCATCATCCTTGACATGGAAGAAAACAAAGAAATACCTATCATTCTTGGGAGACCATTCTTGACTACAGGTAAAACTGTGATTGATGTGCAAAAAGGAGAACTGACCATGAAAGTACAGGACCAAGAAGTGACCTTTAATGTTTTCAAAGCCATGAAATACTCGAGCGATGAAAAGGAAGAAAAATGCTTCAGAGTTGATGTTGTTGATAGTATTGTTCAAAATACTGAGCCAAATCCCACATATACACTTGAAGCTTGCAACACCAACATGACTGACAGCGAGCTAGATGCTGAAATCCTAGAATGTATCAACTACCTTGACAAACCATTATGATTCAAAGCAACACCACCAGTTGAAAGCTTGGAACTGCCAAAGAATGATCGAATCAAGCCTTCGATTGAAGAACCACCACAGTTGGAGCTGAAGTTACTTCCGAGTCATCTCAGGTATGCATTTCTTGGAAACTCTTCTGAATTACCTGTTATTATTTCTTCTTCACTAACATTGGAGCAGGAAGAAAAGCTATTGAGAGTGTTATGAGAGCACAAGAAAGCCATTGGCTGGACTATAGCAGACATTCGAGGCATTAGTCCATCATTTTGCATGCACAAGATCCTGATGAACGATGAGTACAAACCCACAGTGGAACATCAACGGAGACTCAATCCAATCATGAAGGAAGTCGTGAAGAAATAAATCATCAATTGGTTAGATGTTGGCATCATTTACCCCATCTCAGACAGCAGTTGGGTAAGTCATTTGTAGTGTGTGCCGAAGAAAGAAGGAATTACTGTGGTTACCAATGAAAAGAACGAGCTAATCCCAACAAGAACGGTGACTGGATGGAAAGTATGCATGGACTACAGGAAGCTGAACAAAGCCACGAGGAATGACCATTTTCCGCTACCATTCATTGACCAGATGTTAGACAGATTGGCGGGACATGAATTCTATTGCTTTCTTGACAGATATTCAGGGTACAATCAGATTTCCATCGCACCAGAAGATCAGGAGAAAACCACATTTACATGTCCCTATGGTACTTTTGCTTTCCGTAGGATACCATTTGGATTATGTAATGCCCCTGCCACATTCCAGCGTTGCATGATGGCCATATTCTCAGACATGCTGGAGTAGAGTATGGAGGTTTTTATGGATGACTTTTCTGTGTTTGGAGATTCTTTTGACCATTGTTTGCAAAATTTGGAACATGTGTTACAAAGTTGCGAAGATACAAACCCAGTACTCAACTGGGAGAAATGCCACTTCATGGTGCAGGAAGGCATTGTTCTTGGACATCGGATCTCACAAAAGGGGATTGAGGTAGACAAAGCAAAGATAGAGACAACTGAAAAACTACCTCCACCAACATCAGTTAAAGGTATTCGAAGTTTTCTTGGACATGCAGGTTTTTACAGGAGATTTATCAAAAACTTTTCCAAAATTGCAAAACCTTTTTGCAATCTTCTGGAGAAAGATGTTCCTTTCAACTTCAACAAAGAATGCCAAAAAGCTTTTGAGATCTTAAAACAGAAGCTTGTCTCTGCCCCCATCATAGTAGCACCAGACTGGACCCTTCCATTTGAGGTAATGTGCGATGCTAGTGATTTTGCTGTATGAGCAGTTTTGGGACAATGCAAAGCAAAGATTTTCCACACCATTTACTACTCTAGCAGAACTCTGAATAAAAGCTCAACTCAACTACACAACCACTGAAAATGAGTTGCTTGCAGTTGTGTTTGCTTTTGACAAATTCCGCTTTTATCTATTGGGTCCCAAATTAGTGGTCTACACAGATCATTCAACAATCAAATATCTGATCACGAAGAAATATGCCAAACCCAGATTGATCCGTTGGATACTTCTTCTAGAAGAATTTGACGTGAAGATTCGAGACAGGAAATGGACAGAGAATCAGGTGACAGATCATCTATCGAGGCTCAAGAATGGAGAAACAGTTGACAAAGATCTATCAATCAAAGAAACTTTTCCAGATGAACAGTTGTTTGCCATGAAACAACAGGAATTCCCTTGGTATGCTAACTATGTCAACTACATTGTGTCAGGAAAATGGCCGTTGGAATGGACAACTCAGCAACGGAATAAGTTTTTCAAAGAAGTCAAGCATTATCTTCAATCAGGTTTGTTATGGCCCACTCTTTTTAAAGATGCTTATCTTTTTGCTTTTCAATGTGACAGGTGCCAGAGAACAGGAATTATTTCCAGGAGAAATGAAGGACCGTTGCAAAACATTCTATAAGTGGAAATATTCAATGTGTGGGGTATAGATTTCATGGGACCGTTTGTTCCATCATTCAGAAACATGTACATTCTGGTTGCTTTAGACTACGTCTCCAAATGGGTTGAAGCAATTGCATTGCCATCCAATGATTCAAAAGTGGTGATCAAATTCCTGAAAAAGAACATTTTCACTCGGTTCGGAACACCTCGTGCAATCATCAGTGATGGTGGCTCTCATTTCTGCAACAGATACTTCGATGCACTCCTATCCAAATACGGAGTTACTCACAAGGTTTCCACAGCGTACCATCCACAGTCAAATGGACAGGTTGAGGTTTCAAACAGGGAAATCAAAAGAATCCTAGAAAAAACCGTTGAATCAACAAGAAGGGACTGGTCAACAAAACTAGATGATGCATTATGGGCCTACCGGACAGCTTACAAGACACTCATTGGTATGTCCCCATATCAATTGGTGTTTGGGAAATCGTGTCATCTGCCAGTTGAGCTTGAGCACAAGGCATACTGGGCACTGAATAAGTTGAATTTTGATTCACAAGCTGCAGGAGAGAAAAGACTTCACCAACTCAACGAATTGGAGGAATTTCGCCTACAGGCTTATGAGAATGCCAAATTGTATAAGGAAAAGACCAAAAAATGGCATGACCGAAAAATAGTGCACAGACAGTTGGAACCAAGGCAGCAAGTGTTGTTATACAACTCGAGGTTGAAACTTTTCCCTGGAAAGTTGAAATCTAGGTGGTCAGGTCCATTTGTGATCAATCAGGTTTTACCTTATAGAGCGGTTGAGTTACTGGATCCCAATACCAACAACACATTCAAAGTTAATAGTCAACGTGTCAAGCACTACTGGGGAGAATCATTTGAGCGATAAAAAGAAAGTGTTACACTTTCAGATCCAGCTTAACGTTCGAGAAGTCAAGTCTGGCTGACAACTCTAAACTTAGAGCTAGCAGAGAGGCAACCCATGCAATTTGTGTATATATTGTGATCTGGTGTGTTTTATTTTTGTGTGTTTAATTTTTGCAGGTTTAGTCCTTTCACGATGGAAAAAGCTCTCGCAAATCTTCACAAGTAATTTCCTTCTATCCCTCAAAAATCTCTGATGAAAGTCTACAAAGCTCGCTTGGAACGGATGAGACTACTGATGATCAAAGGTATTCCTACTGACATTCGTTGGATTATTGAAGCACGGGTCTGATTGGCAGGTGAGTCTTCTGACTCTTTTATTTCACATCTGCCTGGTTTAGGAAAGAGCACATATGCTAAAAAGAGAAGAGCCAAAAGAATGTGTGTTTTTTATAAATTTGGTCGTATGTTTTGTAATACTCGTTGTCGTTCTTTAGGAATGGTGTCTGATAACCGCGAAGATAAGATTAACTTCATTAGGGATGGCTTGAGTAAGAAGTCTTTGGATGATATATCTAAAACTCTTGAGACACATCCCAGTGGATGTGTGTATCATGAATTCGCATGTTATATGCACAATTCCAAAAGGAAAGACAACTGTTAAGTCTCAGGAATCTGACTCAAAAAGACCATATTTACCAATTTATAAGAAAATTGGATGGGAAGCTTGTCCCTGACGCATAGACGTCAATCAAGCCGTTACTTTTCTTGTGAATATTATATATCTTTGTCTTTTCCTAATAATTGTAATTTGTTTTGTTGTTTTCTTTTGTTTTCGTAGACAGGATCCAGACTTTTTGACTATCACGATTTCTTTTGTTTAGAAGATACTTGTGCTATTTTTACTCACCCTTTTCAGGTATTATAAAACCAGCCCGTCATTGCACTTTTGAAGGCATCCAGAGTTGAGAAAGAAATACATATAAAAATGGAAGCCACTTCAAGAAGACGAGTTGAAAACATCTGTGTGTTTTGCTGTAGTAGTGTTGGTGTTAAGCCACAATACGTAGAAGCAGCACAAGAATTGGGTCGAGTCTTAGCTGTAAGAAATATGCACTTAATATATGGCGGAGGTAATCTTGGACTTATGGGAATCGTTTCAAAGGCTGTACAAGAAAGAGGCAGTCACGTTTTGGGAATCATTCCAAAACCATTGGCAGAGGCAAATCTTATTGAACCATCAAACGGTGAGGAACTGATCGTGCCAGGTATGTCTGATGACTGGTAGAAATGATTAACTGTACTGATGCTTTTATTGCTTTGCCAGGAGGTTTGGGCACATTGGATGAAATTTTTATAGTACTATCTTCGGCGAACTTGAACATACACCAGAAACCAATTGGGCTGTTTAACGTTGATGGATTTTATGATTTTCTTTGTGTATTTCTTGATGATGCCCGGAGAAATGGGTTCGTGTCAAAACCTTTGAAAGAACTCCTCTTTACTGCCAGAACTGCTCCAGATCTAATTGACCAACTCTTAGCCTATGAACCACGAGTTGACCCTATCCTTTCAAAGATAAATTGGTCCGAGGACGATCGTGGTAAGAGGCATCGGATTATTCTGGATCTTAACCTTTAATTTCCTGTAGAATTTCAGCTAACCAGGTACTATCTTCTACACTCTTCTTTTACTATTTAAGACATTGGGGACAATGTCTCATTTAGGTTTGGGGGAGAGAATTAGTTGACAAGTACCTTGTTTTTAGTTTGTGTGTTCTTTTTTATTCTTAGTCCAAACTTTTTCGAAAAATACAAAAAAATTGAAAAATTTTCAAAAATTACAAAAACATTTTGTGTTTTTGTGTTTTTATTTTGACTAAAAAGGGTGAAATTGGTGAGAGATAGCTGAGTAAGGAGTTTCCACTCCTGATACGTATCTCAAACCTATATCGGAACAAGTTAATTTTTGTTTATTTCCTTTTGAATTATTTAATTTGTAAATTCTCCATAAAATTGACTAAAATGGATCTTCATATGTTCAGTTAGCAGATAATATCAACATACATAGTAACATACGGTCATGAGCTAAAATTTAAAAGTTTGTAATATTCAGTGCTCTAGTTTAATTGGAGGAAGCATCTAAAAAAGCAATGAAGTAAAAAAAAAAAAATGTCTTAGATCCGAGTTATTAAGTCTGTAATGGTGTTTTAACACCTAGTGCCCTAAAACCAACTGGTTTGGGAGTCATTGGCCCAAAGCTCGCTACATGGATCAAAGATGTTGCAAAAATATATATATCTGAAGTCTGAGTAATTAAGTCCGTAGGGGTGTCTTAACACCTGGTGCCCTAAAGCCAACTGGTTTGGGAGACACCGACCCAACACTCGCTACATAGATGGAAGATATTGTATATAAATAAAAAAAAATCAAAAAATTTCAGAAAAATTATTCCATTGCTGTAAAATGATGTGAATTCTGATAAAACTTTAGGACAAAAATATTTCTCTCTTATCAACTACACTTGTGACTGTTGTGGGCAAAAAATGAGTTGATTAATATTTTGTCGACTGTGTATATGGAGAATGGTAAAAATAATCGGAGAATTTACTTATTCGGTAATTTAGAATGAAACAAAACAACTATTGATTTAGAGTAGAAGTTTCACCTGATTAGTCACTAACTTCTTTATTCTCTTTTCTCTTGTCTTTTTGCTTTTGTGTGCATTAGTTTCACTACCTTTTTAATTTTGTAAAACGTTTGTGGGTATCGTTGCTGTAAGCCCTCACGAGACTATAACTCGTCCACTAGGGACACCTAGGGGTTTAAAGGCTTGTTGCATATGCTAAATGCAACCGTGATCCCTACGAAAGTGGCTTAGTTTAATTTTAATTGTTTCTTATATTTTATTTTATTGTTTTGCTCGAGGACTAGCAAAATGTTAGGTTTGGGGGTGTGATGAGCGGAAAATATATCAATATTTACCGCCCCTTTAACTTAATATTTTGTTTAGTTTCTCTGGTTTGATGAACGTTTTGATGTATTTTAGTTTATTTTGCAGATAAAATAATATCGGATCTCAATGAAATCATTTAGGACTAAATATGGGTCAAATAAGGCAATTATTGGACTTGATATTTTAATTTTGGAGATTGGAAACTTGAAAGGGCGTTTTTGACGAAGTGCAGTTTTGGAAATTTCAGTTTTGCGCATCTGTCGTATTTTGGGCATAACTTCTTACTCCGATATTGGATTGAGCGGATTCAAGTTCCAGAGTAAAGAAGACTCAAATATCTACAGCTTTGAAAGACAATAATTCCGAATTCGGACGATTTCATTCCCTAAATTGATGAACCATCCAGAAGTGTGTTTTGTGTAATTATTAAAGTCACTTTCAATCATTTTCAAAGCAAAAAAATAAATTAATAAATAAATAATAAAAATTATCAAATCATCACCAAACATGATAAGAGATTAGTGGAGCAATTAATAATAGATTTGGTGGAGCAATTAGTGGAGCAATTAATAATTGATTTGGTGGATGATTTGATGGAGGCAAAATTTTGCCTATAAATACCAAGCCATTTCATTTGTAAAATTCATACTTTCTTCTAAGGAATTCCTTAAGAATACTAAGAAGATTGTATCTTGTTTGTTTATTTACAGCTTTCAGTAATTTATTTCCGCTTTCACACTTTCTTTTCTTTACTTTTCAGTTTTTACTTCCGCAATTTACTTTTACGCACAATACTTTTCTTTCTTTAATTTTCAGTTTTTACTTTTCAGTAATTTACTTTCAGCAATTTACTTTTCAGCGATTTACTTTTAAGCAATTTACTTTCACTAATTTACTTTCAACATTTAATTTTCAGTATTTAATTTCAGCATTTACTTTCAGCATTTACTTTTCAGTATTTAATTTTCAGTATTTTACTTTATGTCTTTTATTTTATTTAAGTTTTTTTTACTACCCGTAAATATGTGTCGTAACTAAGCCACTTATCTGGGGTAGTGATGAAATCCAATATCACTGGTTTATAAGGGGTTAGATTATAGCTTGGGTAATATAAAGATTTATTTATTGAGTCTTAATCTTAATGCTTTTTCATTAACTGGCCATTAATAAAATTGAACTGGGAAACTTAAAATGAACTAGACATAGGGATTTTAAGTTTAAGACCTTAGACTCAATAGTCCACGATCTTCCTTGAGGATAGATAACCCTTTAATAGATTTTCTTACAGGATAGACATATACCTGTCGGGTGGGGGTAGCCATAATTGGAACTTAAACTTAATGAATCCAGATAATTTGGTTGACATAGACATATGGTTCAATTGGGTTAAACTGGGTATTTGTGTCTGACCATCGACAAAGGCTTACACATAATTTAGTGTTCCAGGTTAATAAATCAATATATTACCCAACTTTAAGATAACCACTTCATCTTTAAAATGATATTGGAAGAAATCACAACCCTAGATAGTTTTTAATATTGAATTTTCTTAAAACCTACTTTCGAACAATTTTATTTACTTGTTTTTAAATTTAGAATCGTCACCATTTCAAATCAATCAAACAACCTGTTAGATACTAGTAATCATTTGACCTTATAAAATTAATAGATTAGATATTAAGTCCTCGTGGGATCGATATTTTTATACTACTTGAACGATACGTGCGCTTGTGTTATACGTGTGTGGTTACGCCAGTCACTAATCGTTTAGCTATTATTTTCTTAGCATAAGTGATTTTTCCTAAATCAAGCAGAAATGAAATAAAATAGTCAGATTACTCACATGCCAAGCGAACTCGTGCTTCGATTATCCAACGAATATCACTAAGAATACCTTTGATCATCAGAAATCTCATTCTTTCAATGCTTGCTTTGTAGACTTTCATCAGACAGTTTTGAGGGAGAGAAGGAAAATGCTTGTGAAGTTTTACGAGACCGTCTTACATCTTGTCTATGACTTTTCCTATAAAAATTAAACACATAAAATCTTAATATATACACAAATTGCATGGGTTGCCTCTCTGCTAGCGCTAAGTTTAACATCGTCAACTAGACATGATTGCACTGACCGTTAGGATGGATAGGCAAGTGTGAGACTCTCTTTTTGATGCATGATAGATTCTCCCCAGTAGTGTTTGACACATTGGCTACTGACTTTGAATGTATCATTGGAGTTCAGGTCATATAGCTCAACGAATCCATATGGGAACACTTGGGTGATCACAAATGGACCCAACCACCGTGATTTCAGCTTGCCAGGGAAAAGTTTTGACCTTGAATTGTATAACAACACTTGCTGCTCTAGTTCCAGTTGTCTGCGCACTATTTTATGATCATGCCACTTCTTGGTCTTTTCTTTGTACAGTTTGGTATTCTCATAAGCATGGATGCGGAATTCCTCTAATTCATTCAATTATAAGAGCCGTTTCTTCCCCACTGCTTGCAGATCAAAATTCATCTTTTTCAGTGCCCAATATGCTTTATGTTCGAGCTCCACACGCAAATGGAATGCCTTTCCAAACACTAGTCGATATAGGGACATTCCAATGGGTGTCTTCAAAGCTGTCCGGTAGGCCCATAATGCATCATCCAGTTTTCTGGACCAGTCCTTCCTCGTTGAACAAACAGTTCTCTCTAGGATTCTTTTGATTTCTTTGTTGGAAACTTCAATCTGACCACTAGACTGTGGATGGTAAGCAGTGGCAACTTTGTGAGTAACTCCGTATTTGGCTAGTGTTCTATTATATAAATATGATATTGAGATAAACACATTAGATGTGAATAACAGAATTTATATTTTGAAAATAAATAAATCTCAAACATATAACATGACAAACAAATAGCTCGAACTGAATAAATCAGTTGAAACTTATATGTGGCATTGTTATCTGGGACACAATTAAAAAATACTCATATATCCACACTTTTGAAGAGTGGATACTAGGAAAAATTTTATTCCATTCAAATAATGTCTACAAATCTAGTTTATTAGGCAAAGTGCCTATAAAACGCTTTTTTACTTGGTAAAAGTGCAATTGCCACCGATCTCTTAGCCCTAGTTCATAGTGAAGCAAGTGGGCCCATATCTAGCTAGGCTAGAGGTGTATATGAATATTTCGTGACCTTTATGGATGTGGCATCGCATTATGATTATATGTTTCCTTTAAAACACAAATCGGAAACTTTTAGAGTTTCGACACGAAATAAACAAACAGATCGGGTAAAGTATTAAACCGTCACGGTTAGACCATGATGAAAATACTTAAGAAATAAGTTTCTCAAATACTTGAAAGAGTATAGTATTCTTTCAATGAGGACTCCTTCCGAAACACGTCATTTTGACAGTGTGTGTCCGAACAGATAAACCGAATTTTATTGGACATGATAAGGTTAATCATGAGTCGCTCTGAGCTACCATTTCCTTCAACGGATACGCATTAACAGTGCAGAACTTATTTAGAATAAGGTTCCATAAAAATCTGTTTGACATAATTCATATTAGACATGAACAGGAAAGAAACTGAGTTTTCTCATTCCTGATGATTTGGGTATGTTAGGCATATGTTTGGATGATACCAAACTAGAACCCAAATTGGATAAGTGCCAAATTGTAGGTTATCCTAGGGAAACCAAAGTATAGTACTTATACAACTCACATGAGAACAATGTAATTGTTGCTCACCATGCGGTTTTCCTAAGAGGAACACCTATATGTAGTGGTAAGTGAGAGGATAGTAAAACTCGATGAAAATTAGAGTAATACTATTCCAGGCACCGATTCCTTAATGGAACACAAATAGTTCATCAAGGATGAAACTATACCAATAATCTTTGAATACACAAGAACCACGTAAGTCGGAGAGAGTCAGAAAATAACCTGGCGTATGGGTTTCTGACCTCACCTCATAAAGATGTCAATCTTATTGAGGAACACGAATTGACTACGTATGAGGAAGTGATACAAGGTATCGACTCCCTATTATGGAAAAATGCCATGATATCCGAAATGGATTCTATGTATACCAACTAAGTTTGGATACTAGTTGTTGTACCGCAAGACATTGTTCCTATTGGTACTATATAAGTCTTCAAGGAAGACATACATGGATGGCAACATACCAACGTACTAAGCTAGGCTTGTAGCGAAAAGGTATTGTTATCAACATTGTGTCGATTGCGACAAAACCTTTTACTTGTTGCCATGGTAAATCCATTTGGATAATGCTTGCTGATACTGTATATTTCATTTATGAAATGTGGCAGCTGAATGCCAAAACCGCTTTCCTTAACGGAAACCTTTTGTAGGATATTTACAACATCCTGACGGTTTTGTCGTACCAAAACTATCAAACAAGGTTTGCGGGTTAATCGATCCATGGATGGATTGACGCAAGCATATCATTCTTAGAATTATCGTTTTGATGTAATCATAATGGCGTATGATTTAATTCGAAATGAAAATGATTCTTGTGTATATAAGAAGGTTAGTGGGAGCGCACCGATAGTGAATGTCTTGTATATAATGATAATATATCATTTCTTGGAAATGATGTTCCCATAATACAATCGGTGAACGCTTGGCTTTCATGAAATTCTCTGTAGAATTCTTGGGAGAAACAACCTTTATTCTAGGAATAAAGATATATTGGGATAGATTTAAAGTTGTTAGTACTCTCCGAGAACTCGTACATTGATAAATGTACGCGACCTGGTGTCTCATACGCTTTGAGCATAAGGAGATCGGGCCAATCCAAGTGATAGTCATTGGATTGATGTTAAGAACATCCTTTAGTATCTTAGAGGATCTAAGGATGTTGTCTTATACTATGGAGAATGAGAACTTGAAGTGACTGGGTTCACTACTGCAAGTTTCCTAACCGATAAAAATGACTATAAGTCGTAAAACGGTACTATACAGTTTGAATAACGGAATAGTGAGTTGGAAATCTTCCAAGCAAGATACTGTTACCGTATAAACAACAAAAGTGGATTATTGCTGCAGCCGAGGTAGCAATAGAAGCCTTCTGGATTGATAATAATCTAATTGAATTAGAATAGTTCTGTTAGCAGCTGAGCTAGGCTACAGCACAGGCTAAAGAATTAATGGTCTCATCAATGATCTAGATATATACTTCGATATTCATCTGATTCGTTCGGATCATACATCATGGCGATATGATGATCGAATAAATCGCATCAGATGCTAATCATGCAAATCCGCTGACGAAAGTCTTTTCTCAGTAATTTGAGCGAACCGTACATAGTTCGGGTGTAAGACACTCGATTGACTGGCTATAGGCCAAGTAGGAGATTGTTAGACAGTTATGACCCATAGCGTCACTATTTGTACAGATCATGGTATTGTTGTACAAATTAACTATGTGACAAAGGAAATTGCTCTCTTTTATCATTTGTGATTAGATCACCAAGATGTATAAATGATGATAGGTCCTTATGATTAGTTCCTGGATTGAGATGATATGAGACAGTATCAATCCACAAAGGTTTAATCATTAAATATCCCTAGTCAGGGTATTATTGAGATTGGACATTGATAATGCGGAAAAGACTAGTATTACACTTGTGCGCGTTGTGAGGGCATAACGGCATAGTTCTCATATATTTGGGTATAAGATACTCATGCAAGTGTAGTAGGAGGTTTTGTTTTACCGATGGTATGGAAAACATCTTCGCTCTGGATAGACCCATCGGAATTCCATTGGTAGTATGACTATGTGTCTATGGAAGTCCGAATCAGGGTAGGTGTATTTGGTCTTAACCTGAGACTTGCACCGCTAATACTTGCGTCAATCAATGTACTTTGATTTTGGTCATCTAGGGCTTTAACAGGTTTTGTGTACGCCTCTTCTGGGTATATTGAGAATCGTAGTGTATTGGGTGTGATGTCGAGATGGAAGTATCACTCCAGTCATAGTGGAGATGATGATCACGTAGGATACGTAACTCATTCTCTTATATGCTGCAATTATCGGGATATTATGACTGGGTCATGTTTATCCGATTATAGAGACTAGTTACCAGAGTTCCGATATGTGCTTCGTATGTGGCAGACACATTTCCAGCCCCAGGCCTTGCACGTGACATCCGATACTGGATCGAAATACGAAATACTACGTATACTACGCCTGATATAGATCACATATTCCTATAAGGATATTTCTGGAGAATTGGGCAGGCATGGCGCTTTGCTAAAAGCCAACCTTGTCTTGTAAATCGGTTCAAACGTAGTACTAGGTACTTACGTGTTCGGATAGTCCGACGACCGGATTTACTTCCAACATATTCGGGGATCTCATGGGTCGCTTCTCGAAAATTCACCGATGACGTATGACTCGCACTTTATTAATCTGGGATTAATTAGATGAGAGAGAAAATTAATCTGGGATTAATTACGAAGATATTTTATATTGGATAAAATATTAATTAAAAAGTGAATAGGATTAATTTAGAATTAATCGATAAATTAATATATTCGATATATTAAACGAAATTGGATTTCGACGCGGAATTAAAATTAGATTTTAATTCGGGCGAACGAGTTAATTTAGAATAAATTCGTTAGCGACATGAATAGTGATTTTTCTAGGCATAATTATTTAATTACGTCGCAAAGGAAAATTCATTAATTTAGAATTAGCGAACCTGAGCCCGGGAGTGTTTGCAAGCGCACTCGCATTTCGAATTCAAGTGCGGCTCGCAAGTCACATCAAGCGTCAAATCATTAGTCACATCAAGCGTCAAATCACTTGTCACTTTGAGTGATGTGACAATTTGTCACTTGATTGATTGATGGAGGTGGTTGGCATTAAAGCCTTGACTTTTTTGAAAAGCAAAAATTTGGTAAATGAATTTGTAAATTCATTAAGTGTATTAGATACACAATTTTCACCAACCAACACAACATTCTATCTTCTCTTTCTTCTTCCATCTCTCTCGGCCTAGGGCCTCTTCCTTCCTCAATTTCTGGTTTCACCGTGAGCCATGGAGAAGCTAAGGAATATTTGTGGCAAAACTTCCTAAGTGCTAGAACACTTTAGAGCCTTGCGAAGGTGATAGGGAATCGCACCCGTGAGCATGGAATCATCAACCAAAGCTTGGAGCTTGAAGACTTCCATGGCCGAATTTGGAGGAGCCAAAATTTGCTCACTGCCAAGACTACCTTGGAGGGAGAGAAAAGTTTTGTTCTTCGTCTCATCGCTCAACCGATCAATGTAAGTATTCCGCAAATTTTTTGATGTATTCACACGTATGTTTCATTGCTTTATTCGATCCTTGGACCGTAGAAACCCAACACAAAGTGGCTTCAAGTCCAAACCTTCTACAATGGGCTTTCTGGATTGATGAAAACTACAGTTGATGCTACTGCTAGAGGAGCATTAATGGCAAAATGAGAAGATCAGGCCTGAGACTTAATTGAAGAAATGGCCAAAAATAATTCCTTATGGCCAACAGAGAGGAGCATGATCCATCGAATAGCAGGATTCTACGAAGTAGGAACCAACACAACTGTGAATGCCAAACTGAATCAGATATGCAAATGCCTGGAAACTCTAGCATGAAAGTTAATGCTGGATTCACAAGTTCACCATATGGAGGAGCACTAGTGGCGGGATCTTACAAATGAGACTGTGAACTATGTAAGCAACTTCAACAGACAGGGAAACAATCCATATTCCAATACCTACAATCCAAGTTGGAGGAATCATCCCAATTTCGCTTGAAGCAACACTTCAGGGAAAAGGAACAATCCACCACTCGAATTCCAATAGCAGAATAAAGGCCAGGAGTATGAAAAAGAACCAGAGTTAGCACAAGTGCTTGCCCAAATGAAAAAGCAAGAATCCAAATACAACGCTTTAACAGCTGTGGTTCAAAATCAAGCATCTTCTATAAAGGCACTGGAAAATCAATTGGGACAACTAGCCAATGCTTAGAGTTACAGACCGCAAGGTACCCTTCCTAGCAACACAGAACCAAATCCAAGGAACAGATGGAAGGAGTAATGCCAAGCCATCACTTTGAAAAGCGGCACTAAAATCAACAAAGATGTTGGATTCAAGGCATCTACTAAGGAAGTTCCATAAGAAAGCAGTGAAGAAGATCCACAGATGGAGGAAAAAGAGGCAAAAGATAATGATCGAGAAATATTTACTCAGCCTCCACCTTTTCCACAGCGTCTCCAGAAACCCAAACTGGACAAGCAATTTGCTCGATTCCTGGAAATTTTCAGAAAGCTGCATATCAACATTCCATTTGTAGAAGTGTTGGAGAAGCTTCCCAGTTATGTTAAATTCATGAAAGATATTCTGTCACAAAAGTGAATGTTAGGAGATTACGAGACTATAGCACTGACAGAAGAATGCAACGCCATCATTCAGAGGAAGCTTCCCCTAAAATTTAAGGATCCTGGCAGTTTCACCATCCCTTGCACCATAGGAGAACATTACTTCGGTAAGGCTTTATATGATTTAGGTGCTAGTAATAAATTCATGGCTTTATCTATTTATAGGAAACTGCAGATTGGAGAAGTAAAGTTCACCTCAGTCACTCTGCAACTTGCTGATAGATCACTCACATTTCCGAGAAGGGTAGTGGAAGATGTGCTGGTCAAAGTCGATAAATTCATTTTCCCAGTAGATTTCATTGTCTTTGACATGGAGAAAGACAAAGACGTGCCCATCATCATCTGGAGACCATTATTGGCTACAGGTCAAACCATCATTGATGTACAAAAAATGAGAACTAACCATGAAGGTGCAGGAGAAGAAGTAACATTCAATGTTTTCAAAGCCATGAAATTTCCAAATGATGAACGAGAGGAGGAATGTTTTAGACTTTATGTAATAGATAGTATCATCCAGAACACAGATGCAATGCAACTCTTCACTGATAAACTTGAAGCATGTATCACCAAAACATGTGACAAATATTTAGATGAGGAGATTCTGGAATGTACAAACTATCTTGATGGAGCCCCTCGCTTCAGATTGCCACCGCATGTAGAAAGCCTGGAACTACCAAAAAAGGAGTGAGTCAAGCCTTCGATAGAAGAACCACCACAATTGGAATTAAAGCCACTTCCGAGCCATCTCAGGTATGCATACTTGGAGAACTCTTCTGATTTACCTGTTATTATTTCTTCGTCTCTAACATTGATACATGAAGATAAGTTTCTGAGAGTGCTACGTGAGCACACAAAAGCTATTGGCTAGACTATAGTAGACATTCAAGGCATTAGTCCATCATTTTGCATGCATAAAATCCTGATGAATGACGAGTACAAAGCCATAGTGGAGCATCAACAGAGACTAAATCCAATCATGAAAGAAGCAGTAAATAAAGAAATCATCAAATGGTTGGATGCATGCATCATCTACCCCATCTCTGACAGATCTTGGGTAAGTCCTATGTAATGTGTACCCAATAAATGAGGAATGACTATAGTCACAAATGAAAAGAATAAGCTGATTCTAAAAGGGACAGTTATTGGATGGAGAGTGTGTATGGACTACAGGAAACTGAACAAATCAACACAGAAGGATCATTTCCCGCTACCATTCATTGACCAGATGCTAGACAGACTGGCGGGGCATGATTTCTACTATTTTCTGGATGGATACTCGGGGTACAATCAGATGCCATCGCCCCAGAAGATCATGAGCCACTTTCACATGTATGTATGGTACTTTTGCTCATGCCACATTTCAATGATGCATGATGGCCATCTTTTCAGACATGATAGAAAAAAACATGGAAGTCTTCATAGATGACTTTTCAGTGTTTGGAGACTCGTTCGACCACTGTTTATAAAATCTGGAACAAGTGTTACAAAGATGTGAAGATACTAATTTTGTACTGAACTAGGAGAAATGCCACTTCATGGTGCAGGAAGGCATTGTCCTGGGACATCGAATCTCACAAAAAGGAATCGAGGTAGACAATAGAAAAATTACCTCCACCATCATCCGTTAAAGGGATTCGAAGTTTTCTCGGGCATGCAGGCTTTTACAGTAGATTTATCAAAGACTTCTCCAAGATTACTAAACCTTTGTGCAATCTGCAGGAGAAAGACATGTATTTTCAATTCACCAAGAAATGCCACCATGCTTTCGAGATCGTGAAATAGAAGTTGGTATCTACCCTTATCATAGTAGCACTAGATTGGGCGCTCCCTATCGAAGTGATGTGCGATGCCAGTGATTTTACAGTAGGTGTTGTTTTGGGACAACTTAAGGGGAAAGTTTTTCACAACATCTGCTATGCCAACAAAACTTTGAATGAAGCACAACTCAACTACACAACAACTGAAAAGGAGTTGCCCGTAGTTGTGTTTTATTTTGATAAATTTCACTCCTATTTGCTGGGTCCCAAAGTGGTGGTCTACACAGATTATTTAGCAATCAAATAACTGATCGCGAAGAAAGATGCCAAGCCCAGATTGATCCGTTCGGTTCTTCTACTGCAAGATTTTGACATGGAGATCTGAGATTAGAAGGGGACATAAAATCAAGTGGCAGATCACTTATCGAGACTTGAAAATGGAGGTACAACTAGCACTGAGCTGACAATCAAAGAAAATTTTCTAGATGAACAGTTGTTTGCCTTCAAGCAGCAGGAAGTCCCATGATGTGCTGACTATGTAAACTACATAGTATCTGGGAAATGGCCATTGGAATTGACACATCAGCAAACAAATAAGTTCTTCAAAGAAGTCAAACATTATGACTGGGATGAGCTGTACCTATTCAAAAATTATGTTGATCAGTTATTAAGGCGTTGTGTACCGCAGGAGGAGGTCAATGGTGTCTTGTAATCAGGTTTGTTCCGGCTCACCTTGTTTAAAGATGCTCACTTATTCGTTCTTCAATGTGACAAGTGCCAAAGAATGGAAAATATTTCGAGGAGAAATGAGTGACCTCTTCAAAGCATTCTCGAAGTGGAGATATTTGATGTATGAGGGATTGACTTTAAGGGACCCTTTGTTCCGTCATATGTTATAAATGTATACCCGCAACGGGTTAAACCCTGATACAGAGATAATGTATCTAGTCAAACTAGTTACATTTTAACAGTTTCCTAATTTAAGTACACACCCGAAGGGTAGTTCCTAAACTTAGGTATCTACGATTAAAACAGTGACAGTCGTCCCGTTTATGATTCGCAGATTAATCTCAACTGAAGTCAGTATCCTGCTCATAGTAGATTCTGCACACCAGTACATATTTATATACCACTTCTAGTATCTAAAATCCGATTTTAATACTAGCTGTGTGTTGGAAAAAATAACCAAACCCCAAGATCAACAAGAACAAGCAAAATATATAAATACATGAATGAATAAATTGAAGTATGGCGGAATCATACTCACAATACTTGAAAATGGATGCTAAGATGATGCGAAATTCCTCCCTTGTGCAGTGAAGCTCTCGGCCAAGAAGAAAAGAGGGACTCCAAGTCGAGTTTGATCCTTCCAAGCTCAAGGATTAGTTTCCCATATCACCTATGTATGATCCCTTGAAGGTGCTAGCCTTTGTTGTGATTTTGAATGCACAACTTCTTCAAATCTTGCCACAAAAATTGAAGAAAGGAGAGCCAAAAACTGCTTGCAAGTTTCGGCAATGTGAGAGAGAAAAGTTGAATGATTTTTGTTACAAAAAATCAATTTATATTTATGCCATAATATTTATTAAATTAATAATAAACTTATGACACAAATCATGCAATGGCTTAGAGTGTCAAACACTCAATTTCCATGCAAAACCATTGAGTGCATTGTACACTATCTCCATGCAATGCATTAGAATTAAATAATGCATAATATGACATGTGTCATGTGGGCCCCACACGTTTCCAAATGAAAGTGGGCCCACGTGCACTCACGCGTTCGGGTTCGATATTTCCGAAATACCGAACTTACGTCGCGACGTTAATTAAATCGAATTTAAATAAATAATCGCGCCTAGCGAAATTATTATTTACGTCGCTAACGAATTAATTCTAAATTAACTCGTTTGCCCGAATTAAAATCTAATTTTAATTTCGCGTCGAAATCGAATTTCGATTATTATATCGAATATAATAATTTTACGTTTAATTCCAAATTAATCGTTCTCTCTCTATGTATAGTACTTTATCCAAGATAAAGTCTCTCCGCAATTAATCCAAGATTAATCGAGTTTGAATCATACGTCATTGGTGAATCTTCGGGAAGCGACCCAAGAGATCTCTGGGATATGTTGGCAGTAAATACGGCCGTCAGATTATCTGAATACGTACGTACCAAGTACCTTTTTTACCGATTTACAAGACAAGGTTAGCCTCTAGCAAAACGCCATGCCTACCCAATTCTCCAGAAATATTCTTATTGGAATATAAGATCTATAACAGGCGTAGTATACCGTAGTATAGTGTATATCGAACAAGGATCGGATGATCACATGTAAGGCCTGGGGCTGGAGATGTGTCTGCCCCGTACGATACATATATCGGACATCAAGCAACCAGTCTCTTTGAATCGGATAATCCTGACCTAGTCATATTATCCTGATGGTTGCAACCATTATAGAGTACTAGTTATGTATCCCTCGCGATCATCATCTCCATATGTCTGAAGTGATACTTCCATCTTGACATCACACCCAATACACTACGATTCTCGATAAATCCAGAAGAGGTGTACACAGAACCCGTTAAAGCCCTGGACCACCAAAACTAAAGTTTACCGATTGTCGTAAGTACTAGCGATGCAAGTCTCAGGTTAAGATCATTTGCACCTACCCTGAAGCGGACTCCCATAGACACGCAGACATACTACCAATGGGATTCCGCGGGGTCTATCCAGAGCGAAGCTGTTTTCTGTACCATCGGTAAAACCACACCTCCTACCGCACTTGCATAAGTATCCTATACTTAAATATATGAGTACTATGCCGTTGTGCCCTCACAACATGCACAAGTGCAGTACTAGTCTATTCCGCATTATCGATGTCCAATCTCGATAATACTACGACTAGGGATATTTAATGATTAAACCTTTATGGATTGATACCGTCTCATATCATCACAATCCGGAACTAATCATAGGGACTCTTACCATTTATATCAAAGTAAATAAATTACAAAACGGTAAAAGGCAATTTCATTACTACATAGTTAATTTTGTACAATAATACAATATCATTTACAAAATAGTGACGCTATGGGTCATAACTGTCTAACACTGTGAACATGTTTATGACGAACATATTTGAAGTCGGAGCCTTGCTCGTCTTCAATTCCTTCTTGTCTGCCTTGTCCATACGGCAGTCACGCTTCCGCAATCCCATTTGCTACATTTTAGGCTGACATTTTGGGATATGTCCTTTATCTTCCCAGAAGATTATAATGACTTTGCCTTTGCCCCTTTTCCACACCCAGAAGCCTTTGGCCAAGCCTTGGCCTTCCGGAATGTCGAAGTAAGGTATGCCTTGCGCTTCTCGCCTTATTGCAAACTTTGGCTTTGTCTCCTTGAGAATAGCCATTAACTCTCCAAGAGTTTACTATTGCAATTTAGTACTTCAAAGATCTAAAACAGATCTATGAAGATCCTTCAATTTCATTATCATACTTTAAGGATCTAATCCTTAGTTCTGATTAAGAAATTAAGGAGTCTATTTGGCAAGCATAACGGATTAAGCACTAAAGTTATCATCACATGAATATTCCAAATATCATGCTCTACTATTTGCTTATTTCCGGGCTTAGGCCTAATATGTTATTTTATCAAATAAAGTAACTTATTAGTTTCCAGGACCATCCTGAAATTTTATTCCCAATTTGAAAATTAAAGTCGTTTAAAACATTTTTCACCCAGGATTATATTTTAAACACTAATCTTTCAATTTATATTGATTCTAATAGTCCAACTATTTAATCAACGATTTTAGGTACTATTTATTATAATGATTACTATAGTCTAACTATATAATCAACTATAATTTAATTGATTAATTCAAATATATTGATTACTATAATCCAATTATATAATCAACTATTATTTGAATAGTTTGATTACAGTCCAACTGTTAAATAAAACAACGATTAAATATTAGTCCAACTAATATATTAATTTATTGACGAATAATTTGTAATGAGCGCGTATGGCAAGTTACTAAACGAATATTGCAAATTTAATACTTGCCTCCCACTTTTTTCGGCGAGCCTCTAACCCTATGTGGAGTACTCGGGAAACCTTGTTTCCTAGTGGGCTAGGATCCCGTTAAATAACACACAATCTTGACTTCGGCCAACAAATTGTATGATAATTAACTAGGTAGATCTCTAAGATCAATTGGATCCCATCCAATTCCTAGATCCAGTAGGTGGACATCCAAGTCCGAAACATATATCTTATATATGCCAATATATCCAATATATTGCCTAACCTTTTTCCTCTGAATCAACTAAGTCTTGGGTTTGGCACAACAAAATTAGTGATCCCAGTTAAGCGGAACCCATTGACCTTGGAAAGCTTCGTAATCAATGTCGATGGACAAGAAGTGATCTTGACTTTGGCAAACAAATCACAACTTGGACAAGACACCAATATGGAACAAAGCCTTCGTGATTCAAACACATCCTCGACGGACAAAGGTCTTGACTTTGGCCAACAAACCAATGCCAGTCTTGGATCTTGAGTAAGAATCACTCAATGGAAGGAAAAACGCTTAATATTTTGTGAGGGTTTTTTGCGTGCAAATTGGCAACCAATTTATTATCTTTGTTAAGGTCTCATCATCATACACCCTTAAACATGCATTCTAAACACATAATAAAGCGCGTATAATAAAATAATAATGATATGTGGATGGATACTCAACACATTGATCCTAGATCAAATCTCTCAATTTCCTCTCTCCCGCTAGCACAAATATTGCTTCTACCCGTTACATAACACTTCTAAAGAAACCTCATTTACATTGAGGGGAATAGGTGAGAAGAGAAATACATAGAGTAATGAGGTAATAGGCTGGACACGCAGGTCCAATTAATAAATTCTAAATTTATTACAACAATTTCCAAAATTGCCCCACCCATCTAATATCCATCCGATATACATTATTCATGCATTGCAACCATGTATTCATACAAGCATGTTATCAATCAATCTAATCCAATTAATTAATCTGATATTAGTGACCATCCAATGTTCAAACAACGATTTGATTTTGCGCAAGTCCAACTCGTTTTGCGAATAAGTACTCAAAGTACGAATTTTTGAATTAAATTAAACTACAACACTAAATCCAATGTAATTTGCATTTAATACTAATTCATCTATTTAATTCCAAATTAAATATTACACTTTATTAACGAACCTTTACGACTTAGATTCTAAATCTAACCGTTACGGGTCTCAAAGCCCAATTAACATCCAATGTCAATTTAATTAAAGTCCAATGGGCTTTCAATTAATTTCTTAAGGCATGGAGTTTTGGTCAACTTGGGTCAAACCCAAAGACTAAAGCCCATTTAAAGGAATCACCCTTATATGCCTAGAAACCAATTTAGGCCCATTAGGCCCAATTAAAGTTAAAGGTCCATTAGTCATAATTGGACTTTATGGATATGGTTTTGGGCCCAATTGGATCCAACCAATTTGCCTAAACCATCTTGGTACAACCAAGCCCATTAAAGCCAATTACAACCTTTAAGGCCCAATTCCAAAGTAAGCCCAATTAATTAAATTATCAAATTCCAAATTTTATAACTTAATTAACAAAAATGTATTGACATAATTAATTACCCAAATTAACATTTCTAAAACATCAATTTACACAATTAATTATGCTAATTAACATCAAAACATGTCCAACACATTTTAATCAAAAAATCAAACCCATTTCATGCTATAAGTCTCTGCAATTTGGGGTAATTTATGTCCGATTTGGTTTCAATCCAATTAAATCCACAATCAACATTAAATCAACATTCCCAATCATTTCAAGTCATCCAATGATCAACGAAACAAAAATACCAAGACATTTAGGGCATTATACCATTCGGCCAAGCCAAGATATTGGGCAAAAATTGATCCAATAAAATTTTCATGAAATTGATCCAATCAAACTTCAATTAAACATCATTTAAGCATACTCAATCAAACAATTTCATCAAATCATGCTCAAATACAATTTACCCAATTTTAACCCTAAGTTCAAGTTTCATGCTCAACTTCGCTCTGATACCATTGTTGGGTTTCTACGGTCCCAAGGATCGAATAAAGCAATGAAACATACGTGCGAATACATCAAAGAAGTTACGGAATACTTACATTGATCGGTTGAGCGATGTGACGAAGAACAAAACTTTTCTCTCCCTCCAAGGTAGTCTCGGCAGTGAGCATATTTTGGCTCCTCCAAATTCGCCCATGGAAGTCTTCAAGCTCCAAGCTTTGGTTGATGATTCCATGCTCACTGGTGCGGTTCCCTATCACCTTCGTAAGACTCTAAAGTGTGCTAGCACTTAGGAATTTTTGCCACATAAATTCCTTAGCTTCTCTATGGCTCACGGTGAAACCAGAAATTGAAGAAGGAAGAGGCCCTAGGCCGAGAGAGATGGAAGAAGAAAGAGAAGAGAGAATGTTGTGTTGGTTGGTGAAAATTGTGTATCTAATACACTTAATGAATTTACAAATTCATTTATCAAATTTTTGCTTTTCAAAAAAGTCAAGGCTTTAATGCCAACCACCTCCATCAATCAATCAAGTGACAAATTGTCACATCACTCAAAGTGACAAGTGATTTGACGCTTGATGTGACTAATGATTTGACGCTTGATGTGACTTGCGAGCCGCACTTGAATTCGAAATGCGAGTGCGCTCGCAAACACACCCGGGCTCGGGTTCGCTAATTCTAAATTAACGAATTTTCTGTTGCGACGTAATTAAATAATTATGCATAGCAAAGTCACTATTCACGTCGCTAACGAATTTATTCTAAATTAACTCGTTCGCCCGAATTAAAATCTAATTTTAATTCCGCGTCGAAATCCAATTTCGTTTAATATATCGAATATATTAATTTATCGATTAATTCGAAATTAATCATATTCTGTTTTTAATTAATATTTTATCCCAGATAAAATATCTCCATAATTAATCCCAGACTAATTTTCTCTCTCATCTAATTAATCCCAGATTAATAAAGTGCGAGTCATACGTCATCGGTGAATCTTCGGGAAGCGACCCATGAGATCTCCAGATATGTTGGCAGTAAATCCGGTCGTCGGACTATCCGAACACGTAAGTACTTAATACTACGTTTGTACCGATTTACAAGACAAGGTTGGCTTCTAGCAAAGCGCCATGCCTACCCAATTCTCCAGAAATATCCTTACAGGAATATGTGATCTATATCAGGCGTAGTATACGTAGTATTGCGTATTTCGATCCAGTATCGGATGTCACGTGCAAGGCCTGGGGCTGGAAATGTGTCTGCCCTGTACGAAGCACATATCGGATCTCTGGTAACTAGTCTCTATAATCGGATAAACATGACCTAGTCATAATATCCCGATAGCTGCAGCATATAAGAGAACGAGTTCTGTATCCTACGTGATCATCATCTCCACTATGACTGGAGTGATACTTCCATCTCGACATCACACCCAATACAATATGATTCTCAATATACCCAGAAGAGGCGTACACAGAACCTGTTAAAGCCCTAGACGACCAAAGCCAAAGTACATTGATTGTCGCAAGTATTAGCGATGTAAGTCTCAAGTTAAGACCAAATACATCTACCCTGATTCGGACTTCCATAGACACATAGTCATACTACCAATGGAATTCTGAGGGGTCTATCCAGAGTGAAGATGTTTTCCGCACCATCGGTAAAACACAACCTCCTACTACACTTGCATGAGTATCATATACCCAAATATATGAGAACTATGCCGTTATGCCCTCACAACGTGCACAAGTGTAATACTAGTCTTTTCCGCATTATCGATGTCCAATCTCGATAATACTCTGACTAGGGATATTTAATGATTAAACCTTCATGGATTGATACTGTCTCATATCATCTCAATCCAAGAACTAATCATAAGGAACTTTCATCATTTATACATCTTGGTGATCTAATCAGAAATGATAAAAGAGAGCAATTTCCTTTGTCACATAGTTAATTTGTACAACAACACCATGATCTGTACAAATAGTGACGTTATGGGTCATAACTGTCCAACACTTTGTAATCTCTTGGTGAGGACATTTTCGTAGCAATTCCTTGTATCTTTCCCATGCTTCACAGAGATATTCTGAGTCATGTTGCATAAAGGATGTGATCTCGTTTCTCAATTTTGTTGTTCTGGCTGGGGGAAAGTATTTTGCAAGGAATTTGGTGGCAATAGTGTTCCAAGTTGTGCTGGAACCTGCTGGTAGTGAATGGAGCCATGCCTTAGCTCTGTCTTTTAAAGAATATGGGAACACACGCTGACGCATTGCATCTTCTACCTCTCTATTGTAATTGAATATGTTGCAAACTTCCAGGAAGTTACTATGTGGGCATTAGGATCTTCGGTTGCAGTTCCCCCAAATTGAACTGATTGTTGTATCATCTGAATGCATGTTTTTATGTCACAAGAATTTGCTGGTAAGGGTGGAAGTACAATGCATGATATGAAGCCGTCAACCACCAAAATTATTTGTCTCGAATGGGAATTGGTGGTGCAGCTTCCAAAGGTTCAGGTTCTTGTTTGTTCATGTTGATAAGTGCTTCTTGATCTTCTCACCTTTCCCTTCTCAACTGTCTGATAGTTCTTTCAATTTCTGGGTCAAGTGGACGGATTTCAAAGCTTATGCTTCTTCTCATGTAGTGTTTGAGAACCGGAAACACAAGAAAACAAATATAATAAATAAAAATAAATTAGACACAAGTAAGTTATCTAACCTCAAAATTAATAGTAAAAGATAAATATGTCCCTGACAACGGCTCCAAAAAACTTTATCGGTGAAATCACAAACGTAACACAAGCACACGTATAGCTCAAGTAGTATAAAATGTATCGATCTCACGAGGACTTAATACATATGCTATTAATTTATTGAAGTTAAATTTCTACGAGTATCTAAAAATTGATTGTTGTTTGGATGGTGATTTTAACTAACGACAAGTAATTAAAATAATGCAAAAGTAAATTCTAAAAGTAATCAATATTACGAAACTATATAGGGTTGTGAATCCTTCCAATATTCTTCTAAAGATGAAGTGATTATCTTATGTTTATATAATATGACAGTTTATTAACATGGAACACGAAGATATGCAAAAGCCTCTGTCGATAGTCAGATGCAAACACTCAAAGTAACCCAATTAACTATATGTCTATATTAACCAAGAAACTCTGAATTCATTAAGATTAAGTTTCAATTATGGCTACCCACACCCGACATGTATATGTCTATCATGGAAGGAAATCTCTAAGGTGAGTGTGAGATCGTGAGTTATTGAGTCTAAAGCTGAAACCTAAAATCCATTTGTTAAGTTCATTTTAAGTTTACAAATCAGTCTTATTAGTGGCCAATTAATAAGAAGCATTAAGTTTAAGACTCAATAAATAAACCAAAACATTACACAAGACACAAGACAAATCAACTTATAAAACCATTGATATTGGAATTCATCACAATCCTAGATATTGTATTTAGTTACAACACATACCTAGTACTACTAAGGACATAAATAAATAAAACATCATCCAATAAGTTGAAAACTAAAAAGTAAAAATTACAACAATGAAATAAAATACTCGGGTTTGGGGATCCACTTTTATTATTTAAAATCAAGAAATATCTCTTAATATAATATAAAAATTTGTATTATATTACCAACCGACCATATAGGCGGTATCCTGATTATATCATATTTTAATTATTTCCAACCAACCATAAAGGCAGTATCCAATTAAGTCAGGTTAAAATTAATATAATTAAGTCCAACTGACCATAAAGACGGTATCCAAACAGAAAGAAGTTATCTACTCATGCTTTAAGTAAAAAAAAAAAAACAAAGTTTTATTACTAAAATGAAAATGAAAATGAAAAACAAGAAAACTAAAATTAAATAAACAAGATACTCTCTTCTTAGTATTCTAAGAAAATTCCCTAGAAGAAAATATGAGTTTTACATCAAATTTGGCATGCTATTTATAGGCAAATATAAAGGCTTCCACCAATTTCTCCACCGAACATGGCACCAAAGAGGGCACCAAATCCTTCACCAAACATGCAAGCATATTTGGTAGAATTTTGACAATTGTAAATTATCATTTTCCATTTTTTTTTATAATGACTTTACTAATTACACATAACACACTATGGATTTTTCATCAATTTCACTCTTGAAAACTTCAGAATTCGAAATTCTTATGAACACCAAAGTTATATATCTTTGAGTCTTCTTCCATCTGGAACTTGAATCACCTCAATCTGATGTTGGAATAAAAAGTTATGTCCAAAATACGAAAATTATGCAAAGTTAAAATTTCCGAAATTATACTTCGTTAGAACGCCATTTCAAGTTTCCAACCTCCAAAAATCCAAATGTCAAGTCCAGTGTTTGCCTTTCTTTGTTCCACATTTCGTCCTGATTGATTCCATTGAGTCTCGATTTTATTTTATCTGTAAAATAAAAAAAACACATAAAAACATTCTAAAAACTCGAGAAACTATACAAAATATTAAGTAAAAATGGTGGTAAATATTGATATATTTTCCGCTCATCACTATCCGGATTTAATATTGGGATGAATTCTGTATCAGAACTATGAGAAATTTACCAAATGATCCCAAAATCATTTCATGAGTGTGTTGGGTTTTTCTAAGGTCCCAAGATCAAACAAGACATGAAATTATGAGTGAACACATCAACGGAGGTAGCGGAATACTCACATTGATCGGTTATGTCGATTTGAAGATGAATCATGCCCAAAAACGCACTGCCTTTGTAAGCCCACTGCAGCAGTCCATGTTCACTGTCTTGGTAGTTTCGGGTCTCAAAACGAAGCTCCAAACTCCATCGGATGAGTCCCGCCTCATGGTCGAAACTCCCTACCACCTTCGCAAGACTTGAAAGTGTGCTAGCACTTGATTTCTCACCATGAGAAACCACTATTGGCTTCCCTTTGTTCACGCCATTTCTGGTTCCAAACCAGTGAAGATTTTCTTCATTTGGGCGTGAGAGAAGAGAGAAAAAATGTGAGAGATGAAATTGTGTTAAGTTAAAATGATTTACCAAAAATCAATTTATATTTATGCCATAATTTTATTAAATTAATAATAAAATTATGACACAAAACATGCAATGGCTTAGAGTGTCAAACACTCAAACTCCATGCAATGACATTGAGTGCAATGTACACAATCTACATGCAAAGCATTAGAATGACATGTGTCATGTGGGCCCCACACGTTTCCAAATGAAAGTGGGCCCACGTGCACTCACGCGTTCGGGTTCGATATTTCCGAAATACCGAGCTTACGTCGCGACGTTAATTCAATCAAATTTAAATAAATAATTGCGCATAGCGAAATTATTATTTACGTCGCTAACGAATTAATTCTAAATTAACTCGTTTGCCCGAATTAAAATCTGATTTTAATTCCGCGTCGAAATCTAATTTCGTCTAATATATCGAATATATTAATACATCGATTAATTCCGAATTAATCGTTCTCTCTCTTTACACGACATTTTATCCCGGATAAAACATCTCCGTTATTAATCCTAGATTAATTTTCTCTCTCTTCTGTATAATCCCAGATTATTCAAGAGTGCGAGTTGTGCGTCATCGGTGGATTATCGGGAAGCGACCCATGAGATCCCCGGATAATCTGGCAGTAAATACGGTCGTCGGAGTATCCGAATCACGTACGTACCAAGTACTACGTTCTACCGATTTACGAGACAAGGTCGACTCCTAGCAAAGCACCAAGTCTACCCAATTCTCCGGACATATCCATTTAAGAATATTAAGATCTGTATCAAGCGTAGTATACTAATGTATTGTGTATATCGGCCCAGTATCGGATAATCACGTGCTAGGGCTGGGGCTGGATAAGTGTCTGCCCCGTCCGAAACAAATATCGGATGTCTGGTAACTAGTCTCTATAATCGGATATTCATGACCTGGTCATAATATCACGATTGGATGCGCATCTCTTAAGAGCACTAATACCGTATCCTGTGTGACATCATCTCCACTATGACTGGAGTGATACTTCCGTCTTGACATCACATCCAATACACTACGATTCTCAATATACCCGGCATTGGCGTACACAGAACTAGTTACAGTCCTAGATGACCTCAACTAAAGTATATCGATTGTCGTAAGCATTAGCGATGTAAGTCTCAGGTTAAGACTATACACACCTACCTTGATTTCGGCCTCCCATAGACACATATTCATAATACCAATGGGATTCCGAGGGGTCTATCCAGAGCGAAGCTGTTTCCCGTACCATCGGTGAAACACGACCTCCTATCGCACTTGCACAAGTATCCAACACTTATATATATGAGAACTATGCCGTTGTGCCCTTACAATGCACACAAGTGCAATACTAGCCTATTCCGCATTATCGATGTCCAGTCTCGATAATACTACGGCTAGGGATATTTAATGATTAATCCTTCGTCGACTGATACTGTCTCATATCATCTCAATCCAGGAACTAATCATAGGGACCTCTCTTCATTTATATATCTATGGTGATCTAATCACAAATGATGAGAGTGCAATTTCCTTGTCACATAGTTAATTTGCAACAACAACACAATGATCTGTGCAAATAGTGACGCTATGGGTCATTTTGTCCAACAATCTCCCACTTGGCACATAGCCAGTCACTCAAGTGTCCCACACCTGAACTATGTACGGTTCGCTCAAATTGCTGAGGAAAGGTTTTCGTCAGCGGATTTGCATGATTATCGTCTGACGCGATTTATACGATCATCACATCGCCACGATGTATGATCCGAACGAATCAGATGATATAGAAGTATATATCTGGATCGTTGATGAGACCTTTAATTCCTTAGCCTATGCTGACGCCTAGCTCAGCTGCTAACAGAACTTTATCTAATCTTATTAGATTTATTTTCGACCCAGATGGTCTTCTATTGCTGCCTCAGCTGCAGCAATAATCCGCATTTGTTGTTTATTCGGCAACAGTTATCTTGCTAGGAAGATTTCCAGCTCACTGTCCCTGTTATTCAAACTTTATAGTACCGTAGTATTTTAATTGTTTGGAAACTTGCAGTAGTGATCCCAGTCACTTCAAGTTCTCCATCTCCATAGTTTAAGACAACATCTTTAGTTCTCAGAGATACTATCAGATGTTCTTAACTTCAATCCAGTGACTGTCACTTGGATTGACCTGATTGTGACTCCATATGCTCGAAGCGTATGAGACACCAGTACAAGTACATTTTAAATGTACAATTTCCCAGAGAGTGTTAACAACTCCAAATCTATCCCAGTAGATCTTTATTCCCTGAATAAAGGTTGTTACTCCCCAGAATTCTACGGAGAATTTCTATTGAAAGAATATCTATGAAAGCCAAGCTTTCATCAATTGCTTTATTGGGAATTTCATTGTCAGTGCGCTCTCCCACTAACCTCCTTATATACACAAGAATTATTTCGTTTTGAGTTAAATCATAAACCATTATGATTATTTCAAAACGTCAGTTCCAAGAACCTTATGCTTGCTTCAATCCAAACATGGATCGAATAACCCGCAAACCTGGTTTGTCGGTTATACAAAATCGTCAGGATGTTGTTTCATAAACCATAAATGGACTTTTTAAGCTTACATACCATTCCTTAGTTTTCGCTGGATAGAAAACCCTCTAGCTGTTCCATATCGATTTCTTCGTCAAGAAATACATTTAGAAAAGCCGTTTTGACATCCATTTGCCAAATCTCATAATCATGGTAAGCAGCAATAGACAACAAAATCCAACATCACTTCTCTATAGATTTCCAACATCACTTCTCTATAGATATATGGGTTAGTCTCTTCAACTAGGATAACATCAAGCCGATTTTCTTATATCAAATACAAGCGTTCAGGAGGTCTAGATACTCTTTCGGACCTACGGAGTATAGGTAATGAAGGTTCATCATCTAATTGAACTTCAGGTTCCTTCATTGGTTTGTTGGTCTCAGGTTGTACTTCATCAAGTTCAACCTGTTTATGATTACCTCCTTCAGTCAAAAATTCTACCTCTAGAAATTTTCTGAAGCGAGCTACAAATATATTTCGATGCTCGGTATCATAGAAACAGAATCCTTTCGTATTTCAAGGATATCCTGAAATTTTGCCCTTGAGGCAAAAACTTATTCAACTTAGCCACCCTGACATATGCAGGACAGCCCCAAACCCTAACATAATTAAATTCAGTTTCCTACTGTAATTTAATTATGTCATATGGAGTCGTTGTTGGACAAAATGACCCATAGCGTCACTATTTGCACAGATCATTGTGTTGTTGTAGCAAATTGACTATGTGACAAGGAAATTGCACTCTCATCATTTGTGATTAGATCACCATAGATATTATAATGAAGAGAGGTCCCTATGATTAGTACCTGGACTGAGAATGATATGAGACAGTATCAGTCCCCGAAGGTTTAATCATTAAATATCCCTAGCCGTAGTATTATCGAGACTGGACATCGATAATGCGGAATAGGCTAGTATTGCACTTGTGCGCGTTTGTGAGGGCACAACGGCATAGTTCTCATATATATAGATATTGGATACTTATGCAAGTGCGATAGGAGGTCGTGTTTCACCGACGGTACGGGAAACAGCTTCGCTCTGGATAGACCCCTCGGAATCCCATTGGTATTATGACTATGTGTCTATGGGAGGCCGAAATCAAGGTAGGTGTGTATGGTCTTAACCTGAGACTTACATCGCTAATACTTACGATAATCGATAAACTTTGGTCTTGGTGGTAGGGGACTTTAAACGGGTTCTGAGTACACCACTTCTGGGTTTATCAGGAGTCGTAGAGTATTGGGTGTGATGTCAAGATGGAAGTATCACTTCAGTCATATTGGAGATGATGTCACGCAGGATACGGTATTAGTGCTCTTAAGTGCTGCGCGGCCATCGGGATATTATGACAAGGTCATGTATATCCGATTATAGAGACTAGTTACCAGACATCCGACATGTGCTTCGTACGGGGCAGACACTTATCCAGCCCCAGGCCTAGCACGTGATTATCCGTTACTGGGCCGATACGCACAATACATTAGTATCTACGCTTGATACAGATCTAGATATTCTTTGATGAATATGTCCGGAGAACTTGGGAAGACTTGTGCTTTGCTAGGAGTCGACCTTGTCTCGTAAATCGGTAGAACGTAGTACTTGGTACGTACGTGATTCAATACTCCGACGACCGCATTTACTGCCAATATATCCGAGATCTCATCTCATGGGTCGCTTCCCGATAATCCACTTATGACGCACCACTCGCACTCTTGAATAATCTGGGATATACAGAAGAGAGAGAAAATTAATCTAGGATTAATAACGGAGAGTTTTTCCGGATAAAATGTCGTCTAAAGAGAGAGAACGATTAATTCGGAATTATCGATGTATTAATATATATTCGATATATTAGACGAAATTAGATTTCAACGCGGAATTAAAATTAGATTTTAATTCGGGCAAACGAGTTAATTTAGAATTAATTCGTTAGCGACGTAAATAATAATTACGCCAGGCGCAATTATTTATTTAAATTCGATTGAATTAACGTCGCAACGTAAGCTCGCTATTTCGGAAATATCGAACCCGAACGCGTGAGTGCACGTGGGTCCACTTTCATTTGGAAACGTGTGGGGCCCACATGACACATGTCATTCTAATGCTTTGCATGTAGATTGTGTACATTGCACTCAATGTCATTGCATGGAAATTGAGTGTTTGACACTCTAAGCCATTGCATGTTTAGTGTCATAATTTTATTATTAATTTAATAAATATTATGGCATAAATATAAATTGATTTTTGTAAATCATTTAAAAACATAACACAATTTATCTCTCTCAAAAATGCTCTATTCTCTCACGCCCAATGAAGGAATAGTTCACTGGTTTGAACCAGAAATGGCGTGAACAAAGGGAAGCCAAGAGTGGGTTTCTCATGGTGAGAAATCAAGTGCTAGCACACTTACAAGTATTGCGAAGGTGGTAGGGAGGTTCGACCATGAGGCGGGACTCATCCGATGGAGTTGGAGCTTCGTTTGAGACCCAAAACTGCCAAGACAGTGAGCATGGACTGGTTGCAGTGGCGTGAGCAAGGCAGTACGTTTTGGCCTTGATTCGTCTTCAAATCGACTAACCGATCAATGTGAGTATTCCGCTACCTCCGTTGATGTATTCATGCATGTTTTCATGTCTTGATTTGATCTTGGGACCTTAGAATAAACCAACACCACATATCCAGAGATCTCTTGGGTCGCTTCCCGAAGATTCACCAATGACGTATGATTCAAACTCGATTAATCTTGGATTAATATGGAGAGACTTTATCTTGGATAAAGTACTATACATAGAGAAGAACGATTAATTTGGAATTATCGTAAAATTATTATATTCGATATTCGATATAATAATCGAAATTCGATTTCGACGCGAAATTAAAATTAGATTTTAATTCGGGCAAACGAGTTAATTTAGAATTAATTCGTTAGCGACGTAAATAATAATTTCGCCAGGCGCAATTATTTATTTAATTCGATTTAATTAACGTCGCGACGAAAGTTCGGTATTTCGGAAATATCGAACCCGAACGCGTGAGTACGCGTGGGCCCACTTTCATTTGGGTTGTGTGGGGCCCACATGACACATGTCATTTTATGCATTATTTAATTGTTAATACATTGCATGGTGATAGTGTACAATACACTCAATGGTTTTGCATGGAGTTTGAGTGTTTGACACTCTAAGCCATTGCATGATTTGTGTCATAAGTTTATTATTAATTAATAAATATTATGGCATAAATATAAATTGATTTTTGTAACAAAAATCATAACACTCTCTCCTATTCTCTCATGACCGAAATGTGAGCTCTCACAGCCCTCTCCATTTCTGTTTTTGTTGCAAAAACTTGAAGAATTTGTGTTGTTTGGAACATAAAATCACACACAGGCTAGCACCATCAAGGGATCATACAAAGGTGTTATGGGAAACTAATCTTAGAGCTTGGAAGGATCAAAAATTGCTTGGAGCTTCTCTTTCTGTTTGGCCGAAACCCTCATGCACAAAGGAGAAAATTTTTGTTTCATCAACGCATCCGCATTCCGATCTTTGTGAGTATGATTCCGCCATACTTCAATATTGTTCATTCATTTATATGTTTTGTTTGCTCTTTTGATCTTGGGACATGGATTAGAATTTCCACAATGGTATCATTGAGCTTAAAGAGCATGAAAATATATTAGGGTAATATTTGGGCAAAATTGATTGAAGCATGATTTGATGATTTTGATTGATTAAGTATGCTTAAATGTATGTTACATTATGTTATACATTATCAATTTCATGAAAAATAAATTGATTAATTTTTCCCCTCTTGGAGAGGCTTGGCCGAATACTACCTAGACCATGGAGATGATGATTTGTTGTTTATAAGATCATTGGATGACTTAAAAGAACATAAAATGACGATTTGTGATTCGATTGGATTGAAAACGAAATCGGTAATTTTTCATCACCTTGGCCGAATGCATGGAAGAGAGATTAGGGACTTGATTTTTTGATTAAATAATGTTGGACATGTATTTAAGATAAAAATATGATTAATGGATTAATTTGATATTTTGGAAATATTGATTTAAAGGATTAATCATGACATTACACTTTAATTAATTAAGTTATAAAATTTGGAATTTAAAATTTGATTATTGGGCTTAATTTTGAATTGGGCCTAAAACTATTATATTTGGACATAATGGGCTTGGTTGGACCAAGTAGGTTTGGGCAAATTGGATTGGATCCAAAAATGGGCCTAAATCACTCCATTAAGTCCAAATGTAATAAATGGGCTTTTATGTTTAATTGGGCCTTATGGGCTTGATATTGATTTTTTATGGCAAATGAGGGTGATTCCTTATTGGGCTTGGAAATTGGGTTTGACCCACATTGAGCAAGGCCCAAGCCTAATGAAATCAATTGAAAGCCCATCGGACTTTAATTAAACGGACATTGGATGTTGATTGGGCTTTGAGACCCGATAGAATTAGATTTGGAATCTATAAAAGCACAATAAAAGTGTAAATATTTAATTTGGAATTAAATATAAGGATTAGTATTGAATACGACTTAAATTGGATTTGACGAGTAGTTCGATATAATTCGTGAATTCATACTATAAGTATTTATTCTCAAATTGAGTTGGACTCGCGCAAATGCAAACATATGTTTGAACATTGTATTGTCACCTAATTAAAGACTAATTAATTGGATTTGATTGGTTGTATAACATGCCTTGAATGAATGAATGTGGATGTAATGTATGAATAGTGTATATCGGATGGATATTAGAAGGGAAGGGTAATTTTAGAAATTATTGTAAATTTAGAATTTATAAATTGGACCTGCGTGTCCAGCCTTTCTCTTATTGTCTCTTTGTATTCTCTTCTCACCTAATTCCCCTCAATGTAAATGAGGTTTCTCTTATTGTATTATGTAATTGGGTAAGAGTAGAATAGTTCTAGCGGGGAGAGGAAAAGGGAGTGATTTGTTCTAGGAACAAGTTGTTGTTCATATCCATCCGTATATCGCTATTACTTTACTTTACGCGCTTTATGATGTTTTAGAAGCATGCTTAAGGGTGTATGATGATGAGACCTAACAAAGATAAATTAATTGGTTGCCAATTACACGAAAATCCCTCAAACAATATTAAGCGATTTTCCTTCCGTTGAGTGATTCTTTCTCAAGATCCGAAATTGGCATTGGTTTGTTGGCCAAAGTCAAGACCTTTGTCAATTGAGGATGTGTTTGAATCATGAGAGTTTTGTTCCATATCGGTGTCTTGTCCAAGTTGTGATTTGTTGGCCAAAGTCAAGATCACTTCTTGTCCATCGACATTGATTACGAAACTTTCCATGTCAATGGGTCCCGCTTAACTGGAATCATTAAGTTTGTTGTGCCAAAGCCAAGACTTAGTTGATTCAGGGGAAATGGTTAGGAAAATGTATTGGATACATTGACATATGTATTAGATATATATGTTTCGGACTTGGATGTCCACCTACCGGATCTAGGAATTGGATGGATCCAATTGATCTTTGAGATCTACCTAGTTAAATATCATACAACTTGTTGGCCAAAGTCAAGGTGTGTGTTATTTAACGGGATCCTAGCCCACTAGGAAATTGGATTTCCCGAGTACTCGACAGAGGGTTAGAGACTTGTAGAAAATAGTGGGAGGCTAGTATTGAATTTGCAATTTCATTCAGATACTTAGCTTTACGCGCTTACAAAATTTATTTCGTCAATATTTTAACATTAGTTGGACTAATAAAATGTTATTTTTCTTGTAACAGTTTGACTGTACCCATATATCGTTAACTAGATAGTTGGACTATCGTAGTTAAGATGGCAAACAAAGGAAATGTCCGAGACATAATCATGGGTGATAATGTATTTAAGGGCACGAACTTTGGTGACTGGGAAATGAACCTGAGGATAGTCCTTGGGGCAGAGAGGCTGTTGTACACCATACAGAAACCTCTCGGGCCGAGGCCCACTGAGCCACTTGAGCTGGAGTTATGGAGAACTCATAGCGATGATTGTGATACAACTCAGTCGATCATGCTTGCTTCCATGACTCAACACTTTCGTCGCCAGAATAGGGACTTGGATCCTTATAATATGATGGCTAGACTAAAGGATCTTCACCGCACTAATAAGCGGATGAAGAGGTATGAGTTGGTGAAGAAACTCTTTCGCTCCCGTATGACTGATGGCGCTTCAGTTGAGGCCCACGGTACTCAAATGATAGCTGACATTGATGAGCTGGCCAAGATGGGAATAGTCTTGGAGGCTGAGCTGACTGTAGACATGCTTTTACAGTCACTTCCCGATACTTGGAAGCAGATTATCATCAACTACAAGTTGATGGGTACAGACGATACTCTTGGAGAGCTATTGTCCATTCTTAAGGAGTCAGAGAAAGAGCTTCTTAAAGGCAACAAGCGCGAGGCGCACTTTGCATCGACCTCTCAGACGTCAAGGGCTGGGCCCAAGGCAACTGGAGGGTGTGAAAAGAAGAAGCGTAAGAACAAGGGCAAGGCCAAGGCCAAGATGCCGATGGCTTCTGGGAAGCCGAGGAACAAGTCACAAGACATATGCCTTAACTGCGGCAAAAGAGGTCACTGGAAGCGTGACTGCCGCATGAACAAGGCGATCAGAAGGGAGATCAAGGCGGGCAAGGCACCGACCTCTGTATGTTTGTTATTGAAATAAACATGGCTACTTCTAGTTTTAAAAATTGGATTTTTGATTCTGGTTGTGGTTCTCATATATGTACTGATGTGCAGGATCTGCAGAACAGCAGGACTCTGGCTTCAGGGGAGATTGATCTATGAGTTGGAAACGGAACTCCTGTTGCTGTTTTGGCCGTGGGCACTTTTGTATTAGAACTGCCCTCGGGGCATGTACTTAAACTAAATGACTGTTATTATGTACCTAGTTTGACTAGGAATATTATATCTGTATCTTTGTTAACCCGAATGGGTACACTTTTGTATTTAGAAACACTGGGTGTTATTTATATAAAAATGATGCAGAAATATGCACTGCAGTTGCAAATAATGGTCTTATATTTTGAATATAAATGAATCTCCTACATATAAATTAACAAACAAAAGGCTTAAAAAGAGTGATCCAAATGATGATGAAACTTATATGTGGCATTGTCGTCTGGGACACATTAACAAGACTCGCATATCCACACTTTCGAAGAGTGGGTACTTGGACGGATTTGATCCAAATTCATATGACGTCTGCGAATCTTGCTTATTAGGCAAAATGCCTAAATCACCTTTTAGCGGTAAAGGTGAACGTGCCACTGAACTGTTAGCCCTCGTTCATAGTGACGTTTGTGGGCCCATGTCTAGCCAGGCTAGAGGTGGATATCGATACTTCGTAACCTTTACCGATGATGCATCACGTTACGGTTATGTGTATCTAATGACGCACAAGTCGGAAACTTTTGAGAAATTCAAAGAGTTTCGACACGAAGTTGAAAAACAAACAGGCAAGAGTATTAAGACATTACGGTCAGACCGTGGTGGCGAATACTTAAGTAATGAGTTTCAAGATTACCTGAAAGAATATGGTATTCTTTCACAGTGGACTCCTCCTGGAACACCACAATTAAATGGTGTGTCCGAAGGAGAGAAACCGTACCTTGTTGGACATGGTAAGGTCGATGATGAGTCGCACTGAGCTACCAATTTCCTTCTGGGGATATGCATTAAACAGTGCAGTTCTTATTTTGAATAAGTATCCGTCAAAGTCTGTTGAACAGACACCATATGAGATATGGACAGGTAAGAAACCGGGTTTCTCATTCCTGAAGATTTGGGGTTGTTGGGCATACGTTAAACGTTTGGAAGGTACCAAACTTGAAGCCAAATCAGATAAATGCCTATTCGTTGGATATCCTAGGGAAACCAAAGGATATTACTTCTATCACCACAAGAGAACAAAGTATTTGTTGCTCTACATGCGGTTTTCCTTGAGAAGGAATTCCTAAATGCAGTGTTTAGTGGGAAGAAAGTAGAACTCGATGAAAGTCGTAGTGATACTGTTCTTGGCAATGAATTATCAACGGAACATGAACAGTCCATCTGGGATGAGACTGAACCACAATCTTCAATACACAAGGACCTCGTAGGTCGGAGAGAGAGTCAGGGGGTAATACCTGAGAGGTATGGATTCCTGATCTCACCTCATGTAGATATTAATCTTATTAAGGATAATGAACCGGCTACGTATGATGAGGAAGCGATACAAGGTATCGAATCCGCTTTATGGCAAGAAGCCATGAAGGCCGAAATGGATTCCATGTATACCAACCAAGTTTGGACACTGGTTGATGCACCAGAAGGCGTAAAGCCTATTGGATGCAAATGGGTCTTCAAGAAGAAGACTGACATGGATGGCAATGTACAAACGTACAAAGCTAGGCTTGTAGCGAAGGGATATCGTCAACGACTTGGAGTTGATTATGACGAAACCTTCTCACCCGTTGCCATGATTAAATCCATTCGGATAATGCTTGCAATAGCTGCATATTACGATTATGAAATATGGCAGATGGACGTTAAAACCGCTTTCCTTAACGGAAACCTTTCGGAGGATGTTTATATGCAACAGCCTGACGGTTTTATCGCACCTAGACTTGCAAACAAGGTTTGTAAGTTAAATCGGTCCATTTATGGACTGAAGCAAGCATCGCGGTCGTGGAACCAGCGTTTTGATGAGATCATAAAAGAATATGATTTCATTCAAAACGAAGATGATCCTTGTGTATATAAGAAGGTTAGTGGGAGTGCACTGACTTTTATTGTCCTTTATGTCGACGATGTATTGCTTATCGGCAATGACATTCCCATGTTAACGTCGGTGAAGCTTGGCTGGCTTTCATTGAAATTCTCCATGAAAGATCTGGGAGGGGCAGCTTTTATTCTAGGAATAAAGATCTACCGGGATAGATCTAGAAAGCTACTTGGACTCTCCCAGAGTACATATATTGATAAAGTGTTGAAGAGATTCAACATGGATCAGTCCAAGAGGGGACTGTTACCAATATCACATGGCGTCTATCTATCTAGGGACATGTGTCCTAAAACACAAGATGAGAGAGACAACATGAGTCGGACTCCGTTCGCCTCGGCAGTCGGATCGATCATGTATGCCATGATATGTACACGACCTGATGTGTCCCATGCTTTGAGCATGTGCAGTCGATATCAGGCCGATCCAGGTAAAGATCACTGGATGGCGGTTAAGAGTATCCTTAAGTATCTTAACAGAACTAAGGATGCTTTCTTAATCTATGGAGATGGAGAACTTGAGGTATCAGGGTATACCGATGCAAGTTTCCAAACCAACAGAGACGACTTTAAGTCGCAATCTGGGTACATATTTTGTGAAGAAGCGGAAGCAGTGAGCTGGAAATCTTCAAGCAAGATACTGTTGCCGATTCAACAACTGAAGCGGAGTACATTGCAGCAGCTGAAGCAGCAAAAGAGGCAGTTTGGATCCGTAAATTCCTAATTGGATTAGGAGTAGTTCCGTTAGCAGCTGAGCCCGTTCTATTGTATTGTGACAATAGCGGGGCTATAGCACAGGCTAAGGAACCAAGGTCTCATCAACGATCCAAACATGTTCTTCGACGATTCCATCTGATTCGAGAGATCATACATCGTGGCGATGTGAAGATCGAAAAGATCGCATCAGAGGATAATATTGCAGATCTGCTGACGAAGGCTATTCCTCGGGAAAAGTTTGAGCGACATGTACATAGTTCAGGTATTAGATGCTTGAGTGACTGGCTATAGTCCAAGTGGGAGATTGTTAGACAGTAATGACCCATAGCGTCACTATTTTGTAAATGATATTGTATTATTGTACAAAATTAACTATGTAGTAATGAAATTGCCTTTTACCGTTTTGTAATTTATTTACTTTGATATATAAATGGTAAAAGTCCCTATGATTAATTCCGGATTGAGATGATATGAGACAGTATCAATCCATAAAGGTTTAATCATTAAATATCCCTAGTCGTAGTATTATCGAGATTGGACATCGATAATGCGGAATAGACTAGTACTGCATTTGTGCGTGTTGTGAGGGCACAACAGCATAGTTCTCATATATTTGAGTATGGATACTTATGCAAGTGCGGTAGGAGGTTGTGTTTTACCGATGGTACGGAAAACAGCTTCGCTCTGGATAGACCCCGCGGAATCCCATTGGTAGTATGTCTGCGTGTCTATGGGAGTCCGCTTCAGGGTAGGTGCATATGGTCTTAACCTGAGACTTGCATCGCTAGTACTTGCGACAATCGGTAGACTTTAGTTTTGGTCGTCCAGGGCTTTAACAGGTTCTGTGTACACCTCTTCTAGGTTTATCGGGAATCGTAGTGTATTGGGTGTGATGTCAAGACGGGAGTATCACTTCAGACATATGGAGATGATGATCGCGCAGGATACAGAACTAGTACTCTATAATGGTTGCAACCATCGGGATAATATGACAAGGTCAGGATTATCCGATTCAAAGAGACTAGTTGCTTGATGTCCGATATATGTATCGTACGGGGCAGACACATCTCCAGCCCCAGGCCTTACATGTGATCATCCGATACTGGATCAGTATACACTATACTACGATATACTACGCCTGTTATAGATCTTATTCCAATAAGAATATTTCTGGAGAATTGGGTAGGCATGGCGTTTTGCTAGAGGCTAACCTTGTCTTGTAAATCGGTTAAAAACGTAGTACTTGGTACGTACGTGTTCGGATAATCTGACGGCCGTATTTACTGCCAACATATCCAGAGATCTCTTGGGTCGCTTCCCGAAGATTCACCAATGACGTATGATTCAAACTCGATTAATCTTGGATTAATTACGGAGAGACTTTATCTTGGATAAAATACTATACATAGAGAGAGAACGATTAATTTGGAATTAATCGTAAAATTATTATATTCGATATAATAATCGAAATTCGATTTCGACGCGAAATTAAAATTAGATTTTAATTCGGGCAAACGAGTTAATTTAGAATTAATTCGTTAGCGACGTAAATAATAATTTCGCCAGGCGCAATTATTTATTTAAATTCGATTTAATTAACGTCGCGACGAAAGTTCGGTATTTCGGAAATATCGAACCCGAACGCGTGAGTACGCGTGGGCCCACTTTCATTTGGGTTGTGTGGGGCCCACATGACACATGTCATTTTATGCATTATTTAATTGTTAATACATTGCATGGTGATAGTGTACAATACACTCATGGTTTTGCATGGAGTTTGAGTGTTTGACACTCTAAGCCATTGCATGATTTGTGTCATAAGTTTATTATTAATTTAATAAATATTATGGCATAAATATAAATTGATTTTTGTAACAAAAATCATAACACTCTCTCCTATTCTCTCATGACCGAAACTGTGAGCTCTCACAACCCTCTCCACTTTTCTGTTTTTGTTGCAAAAACTTGAAGAATTTGTGTTTGTTTGGAACATAAAATCACACACAAGGCTAGCACCATCAAGGGATCATACAAAGGTGTTATGGGAAACTAATCTTAGAGCTTGGAAGGATCAAAAATTGCTTGGAGCTTCTCTTTTCTGTTTGGCCGAAACCCTCACTGCACAAAGGAGAAAATTTTTGTTTCATCAACGCATCCGCATTCCGATCTTTGTGAGTATGATTCCGCCATACTTCAATATTGTTCATTCATTTATATGTTTTGTTTGCTCTTTTGATCTTGGGACATGGATTAGAATTTCCAACACTAAGTACAATGATTAATAATCCTAACTTTATTTAGAAAATAAATAATAAATATTTTAATTAAATAAATAAGATATAAAACTATTTAGATAGGAGGAACCAATACGATAGAGACTCTAGAGTCTGATTTCACCTAGCTATCCCCTATGTATTTGTCATGCCAATTATTCCTTGTTCAGTTGTATTGTTTATAAGTCAAGAATCCTTAAGTATTCACTCACTCTCCCGAGTAACAGTGAAAATATTATCAATTACAGACTTTGATATCCCTATAAAAATCTAGTAAATAACAACTGATTACGTCTTGTGATTCTATGTTAATGACTTCAAAGGACCTATAGATTCTCCCGAACTCTATAAATTCCTAGGTTATATTCTCTAGATCCTATTCAAAATCCCTCTCTCCCAAGCAATAGATTCTAAACAAATATCATCTCAATTTGTGGCCAGCAAACAAGAAGCATTAAACTCAAGAGAATATAAATAACTTAATAAAAATTCATAACAATATTAACAAACATAAATAAAGTTTCAAGCATCAGTTACATCATTCTCTAGAATTAAGGAGTTAGTTCATGACTAAAGATAAAAAAAATAAGAATAATATCATGAATATAATGGAAATCATTAGAGTTTTAAGAAAGAAACTAGAAGATAAAACCCGAATTAAATCCATTCCTCTTCAGACGTCACCTCCTTCGTCTCCTCTTGTCGCTCTTCAATCCTCCTCCTTGGATCTCTCTAAAAATATGTGTTTTGTGTTTTGTGCTGTGTATTAGCCTCATCGTTTGAGTCATGGACGAACTTATGTATTTATAATAAAGCCTTGGAGTCATTGTGCATCTAAAACCCTAAAATTTGGTTTTTTTTGCTTTCTGTAGGGCGCCGCGGCACCAAAGCTGCTGTGTTTTGTGTGCAGGAACCCGAAGGCACGTTGTAACGCGTGGCAGACTTACTGGTTGTATGCTTTCTGCATTTCTGCTCTTCTCACGTACTTCCAATGCGTCCGTATGGTCCCAAAACACGTACAAATGCCCCAAGTTCCATGTATCAATGCTTCTTACAAAAAGAATATAAAAGAACTACAAAATACATTAAATGATATGGAATCTAACAAAATAGTAAGCTAAGAATGCGGGAATAAGTGGGTATAAACCGCACTTATCAATGCTATCGGTAGGGAATAGATCATTCTATCCCTCTTAGCCTCTGACAATTATAAATACTACTACTCTCATCTCAATTATATATTCATACATATGGACCATCACCCTAGTCAATAACATAAAATACATTTCAATGCTCATAACTCAATTCTCAATATTATTACATTTATACTTTTTACATGGATACTTCTAACTCTTACACATACAAACTTTACTATACATACGTTTGATGCATGACTTTATTCTGACTCTGACTGGACTCTATCTCTGACTTGACCTGGTGGACTCAATACCCCTAGTGACTACCATCAGTATCCATCCTCTCGAGCTTTTCCTCCGAATACACCTGGAACACAAAGAGATTGTAAGTGGTGAGTCAGATCATTTGAAATAAAGGAAATGACTTTCCTTAGTACAGCAGAAGTTGAAAATGTGGGTACCGGCTCCGGTATGGACCTTTAAAATTTTTATTTGTCTTCTCCTTTTATTATAGTCGAAATCCTCCAACTCTTGGAGAATGGATTTTGCTCATTTGATATATATGAGTTTCCTTTGATGTCCAACGCTTGAATCAAACACCCGATATTCCAAGCTATGTTTCGAAACCAACAAACTAAAGTGTGGGTTTCACTCACAAAGATGAACTCTAAACTTCTTAGAGAAGTATAAAATCAAACTCTAAACAATTTAGAGAATATGATGAAGAAGATCAAGTATCTAATTCACCCTTGTTTTTCTTTCACTTATCAACACTTGAGAAATTAAATTTTTTTCTCAACTATTGAAGAAAAAATTCTGGATTTTGTATTTCTCTCTACCTTATTCAAACTTGCGTGAAAGCTTGAATTTTCTCAATAGATTACTCTACCATTGAGTGGAGATAGTAGATATAATATTCCATCAAAAAACCAACCACCTTTGTCATTAAGCATCCAATGGAAAACACATAAATGTGAAGGCCATAACAAAGCATAAAATTTCTTTAACTAATGACAAAACCATTAGGTATATACAAGCCATTTCCTAATAGACATAATAAGATGGAGAGCATGGTGAGCCATATGGCTATGTCTCCAAGGTTAATAAGAAATCATTATCTTAATAATGATTTAATTATCTTAATTATGATGTAGTAATTATCTTATAATTATTACTAACTTGATTATCTTATAATCATGATTTGATTATCTCATAATCAAAGAATTCTAGAAAACATTAAGTTAAACTAATTTAACATAGTTTTCATTTGTGACAAAATATATTATTAATCTTATTAATAATATATAAATATAATGTGAGCATATTATTAGACAATCTAATTATGTTAGGTTTGCTACAGTTAATCGAGCTAGCACACAGACTAAATGGACCTACGGTTCCGAGCTCTAATAATCCCGAAATATTATTTAAACTCCTTAATGAAATATTACGAATTATTAACTTCGCGTTATTCCACTAAAAACTCGAAGTTGAATTCTCGTTACCGTAGATGGAAAATATAAGCTAAACAACTTCAGTGTCCATCGATATAGTCATTACATATGGATATATCTCTTCACTAATATCTCATAAATAGAGACGGGACATTAGTCAGTTAAAACCCTCTAAATATTTTGTCTCTTAAGCACCATTGATTCTATAATGAATAATTAATTCATAATAATTATGAATATAATACTTTTTATTCGTAATAGAAAAATTGAGCACTCAAATTATTCAAGTTCCGAATCAATTCTTAAAAGAGATATTCTTTTGCTTCTCGTAAGAATGAGTAAATTCCATATCTATGTAAAACGTTCACAGCTACACACCAAACCATATCTCCAAAATATGTAGTTATTGGCCGGGAATGCAACACCAACCTCACCTTAGTAAATCAAAGGACTTAGCCTGTCATGCAGGAGTTCATAGTACAATCATGATTAAGATTGAATCCATATATAACCATCTACTAGATAAAATGAATTTCTTCGGTTAATGGATATTAAAGGAAATTCATATTTAACTGAGTCCAGTCCTATATGATCTCATCATACAAGGTGCTCCATTCCTATGTCACTACATGAATGATCTCAGATCAAGGTCGTCATACAAGTATAGAATGAACCGTAGCTTTAGATAAACCACAAACAAAGTACCCTATTATTTGCTCTCTATGGTCTATTAAGATTACTAACTTCAGACTTAAATCCTCTTGTGCATCAAACATACACTAAGTCTAAAGGTACAAGAGTAATCAAAGTAAACAAGAGAATTGAAAAATATACGATATAAATCAAACAACTTTGATAAATGAATAATGCATTTATTATTATTACAATAATCAATTCTGCTTACAATATATGAAGCTCTAGGGCATATATCCCAACAATCTCACACTTGAACTAGAGCAAATGGGACATGTCATGTAATCATAAACCCTTTAGGTGACCTTCAAAAACTTTAGCCGATAAAGTCTTTGTAAACGATCAGCCAGGTTGTCTGCGGATGGAATCTGTGTGACAATGACATCTTCTCTCTACACTATCTCCCTGATGAGGTGATATTTTCTCTCAATATGCTTACCCCTCTTGTGGCTTATTGGTTCTTTGGAATTCGCCATTGCACCACTATTATCGAAATAAAGTGTGAGTGGTTTATCCATATTTGGAACAACTTCTAGATCTGGTAAGAACTTACGGAGCCAGACTGCTTCCTTAGCTGCTTCACAAGCTGCTACATATTCAACCTCCATGGTTGAGTCAATGATAAAAGATTGTTTTATGCTCCTCCATACTATAGCCCCACCACATAAGGTGAATACTGATCCATATGTTGATTTCCTATAATCGACATCCGTCTGAAAATTAGAGTCAGTATATCCTCTCCGGATCATATCCTCACTAGAATATACAAGCATATAATTTCTCGTTCTCCTAAGATACTTAAGATTATGTTTCACTGCCACCCAATGATCTAATCCCAGGTTGGATAATCTACTGACTACTCCCACTACAAAACAGATGTCCGGTCTTGTGCATAACATAGCATACATAAGACTTCCAACTGCTGAAGCATATGAAATATGTCTCATCTCCTCAAATCTTTGAGGTGTCTTAGGAGATTGTTCCTTAGACAAATGAATTCGATGCTTGAAAGGTAAATTACCTTTCTTAGAATTATGTATACCAAATCGCACAAGAATATTATCGATATAAGATGCTGAAGACATTGCTAACAGTCATTTCTTGTGATCCTGAATGATCTGGATCCCAAGTACATAACATGCTTCTCCCAAATATTTCATTTGGAATTGTTTAGCTAGCTAGATTTTCACGTATGATAATATCTTTACATCATTCTCAATGAGTAAAATATCATCGACATATAACACAAGGAAAACCACATTACCATCAATGATGCACTTGTACACACAAGGGTCATCTATGTTTTGCTGAAAGTTATAAGATTTGATCGTAGTATCAAACCTTATATTCCAAGATCTAGATGTTTGCTTAAGCTAATAAAAGGACATTTGCAACTTACAAACTTTTTGCTCTTGACCTTGGGTTATGAACCTCTCTGGTTATGGCATATAGATACTCTCATCAAGATTACCATTCAAGAATTCAGTCTTGACGTCCATTTTCCAAATCTCATAGTCATAATACACGGCAATGGAAAGAATAATTCAGATGGATTTTAGCATGGCTACTGGAGAGAAAGTCTCTTCATAGTCAACTCTCTCTTTCTGGGTATAACCATTTGCCACTAACCTAGCTTTGAAGGTCTGTACTTTCCCATCTATTCATTTTTTTCTCTTATAGGTCTACTTGCAACCTATGAGTTTTACTCCATCAGGTTGGTCTACAAGTTCCCAGACTGAGTTAGAGTACATAGACTCCATCTCAAGGTTCATGGCTTTGAGGCCATTCCTCTTTATCAGTATCTTCCAATGCACTACGATAGGTCAGTGGATCATCTAGACCATCACAAGATGCAACAACTTGCACCTCTCCATTTCCTAGATAGCATTCAAGTTGTCTCACAACCCTCCCACTAAGTCTAGGTGGTATGATATCCTAATAAACTTGCATCTGAATTTCAGATGTCAAAGGTGTTATGTCTTTGTCAACATTTGACAATGGTATACTGGTCTTACTGACCGGCGTAAACACACACGTATAACGCAAGCGCACGTATCGTTCAAGTAGTATAAAAATATCGATCCCACGAGGACTTAATTCCTACTGTTGTTATTAATTGTTGAATCTATTAATTTACAAATATCTAATTAAATGGAGATGAGAGAGATTGTTTGTTTGTTTGGTTGAATGTGGCTTTGCAAAATAAATAAATAAATAAAAAGACAAAAGAAAATACTAAGGAAAATAACAAAAGACACAAAGATCTAGGGTTGTGATTTATTCCAATATCATTATAAAGATGAAGTGATTATTTTATAGTTAGGAAATACAATGATTTATTAACCTGGAACACGAAATTATGCGAAAGCATCTGTCGATGGTCAGACACAAATACCCAGTATAACCCAATTGAACCATATTCCTATGTCAACCACATTATCTGGATTCATTAAGAATAAGTTCCAATTATGGCTACCCTCGCCCGACAGGTATATTCCTATCCTGTAAGGAAATCTATTAAAGGGTTATCTATCCTCAAGGAAGATCGTGGGCTATTGAGTCTAAGGTCTTAAACTTAAAATCCCTATGTCTAGTTCATTTTAAGTTTACCTAATCAATTTTATTAATGGCCAATTAATAAAAAGTATTAAGATTAAGACTCAATAAATAAATCTTTATAATACCCAAACTATAATCTAACCCTTATAAACTGGTGATATTGAAATTCATTACAACCCCAGCTAACTATTTAGTTACAACACATAACTAGGACTAATAACTGAAAGATAAAAAAACATAAAGTAAAACTGAAAAGTAAAATAAAATAAAATGCTAAGGTAAAAGGAATTACTTTTACTACTACTAATTTAGATATCTCCCATAAAATAATATATAAACTTGTTATAATATTACCAACCGACCAATCTGGCGGTATCCTGATTAAGTCAAATTAAGTCCAACCAGCCATATAGGCGGTACAAAAAATAAATTTACCAACCGACCAGTCTGGCGGTATCCGTTTTAAGTCAGGTTTAAACCAGATTAAAATAAATTGCCAACCGACCAATATAGCGGTATCCTTTATTAATCAGTATTTTAATTAGTAAATATATTATTTTTAAGGGAGATTAATCTAAATAGTAACAGTAAAAGAATTACCTTTCACCCTAGCTGGGAAATTACTTTCTCATGAATAGTAAAAACTGTAAAAAGTAAAAAGTAAAAAGTAAAAATTAAATTACTATTATTACAAAAAGTAATTAAAATAAATTACAAATAAATAAATAAAAAAAAACTAAAAATAAAAATAAAAATTCTAGAGAGAGAAACTCTCTCTAGAGAGAGAAATCAAGAGAGAGAGAGATGTATTGAATTCTGAAATTTCGCGTTCTATTTATAGGCAGAATTTTCACTGTTCGGGAGTCGCGACGCCAAGGACCTCAGCGTCGCGACGCTGGATTTGTCGACGTGGCACAATGAGAAGGCGACACGTAGCAAGGCGGCTGACTGTTGAAGCGACACGTGTCAAGGCGGCTAAGACTCAATTATTGTGATGACGTCACTGATGACGTCATGCTGATGTGGCGATGACGTGGCGCTGATGTGGCGATGACGTGGCGCTGGCATGTGTTGCAATTGTCGGCACAATAGGATTGCGACACGTGGCGACACGTGTCACGCGGTGATTGGCTGATGCTGAGGTGTCAAGTTGACTTGGTTGACCTGCTGACGTGGACGATGATGTGGCACGACGCGTGGCATGTTGACTCGTTGACCGCTGACATGACTGATGACAAGGCGACACGTGTCAAGTCAAGTGTCGGCAGCATATGATGTTGACACGTGGCACGGCGCACTTTAGCCAATTCGTTGTGATGATGACACGTGGCACGGCGCATTTTAGCAAAGTCAAACTTCTCAAATCCTGACCTGTTGACCAGGCGCACGTTAGCAGATTCGGCGCATGCTGGGCGTCGCGACGCGGAAGGTCTGGGCGGCGCGACGCTGGAAATTACCAAAATGCCCTTTTTTCACCAATTTTCACTGTTTTACTCCAAATCACCTCCAGAATGTCCTGAAACTTTATTTATCTACAAAATAACACAAAACACATCAAAACATTCACAAAACTCAAGAAACTATACAAAATATTAGATTAAATGAGTGGGAAATAGTGATATAAATACCACTCATCACACCCCCAAACCTAACATTTGCTAGTCCTCGAGCAAAATACAAAATAAAATAACAAAATTTAACTAAGCCACTTTCGTAGGGATCCCGGTTGCATTTAGCATATGCAACAAGCCTTTAAACCCCTAGGTGTCCCTAGTGGACGAGTGTAGTCTCGTGAGGGTTTACAGCAATGATACCCACAAACATTTTACAAAAGTAAAAATGCAGTAAAACTAATGCACACAAAAGCAAAAAGACAAGCGAAAAGAGAATGAAGAAGTTAGTGACTAATCAGGTGAAACTTCTACTACAAGTTACTAATTGTTTTGTTTCTTTCTAAATTACCGAATAAGTAAATTCTCCGATTATTTTTATCATTCTCCATATACACAGCTAACAAAATATTAAACAACTCATTTTTGCCCACAACAGTCACAAGTGTAGTTGATGAGAGAGTAATATTTTTGTCCTAAAGTTCTATCAGATTTCACATCTTTTTGTAGTAATAGAATAATTTTTCTGATTTTTTCTTTGATTTTCTGAATTTTGACTTTTTATTTATATACAATACCTTCCATCTATGTAGCGAGCTTTGGGTCGGTGGCTCCCAAACCAGTTGGCTTTAGGGCACCAGGTGTTAAGACACCTCTATGAACTTAATTACTCAGACTTCAGATATGAATATTATTTTGCAGCATCTTTGATCCATGTAACGAGTTTTTGGCCAATGACTCCCAAACCAGTTGGTTTTAGGGCACTAGGTGTTAAAACACCCTTACAGACTTAATAACCCGGATCTTGGATACTTTATTTTTTTACATCAGAAATTTTTTTTTTTTTTTATTCCATAACTATTTATAGATGCTTCCTCCAATTAAACTAGAGCACGGAATATTACATACTTTTCAATTACAGCTCATGTCTATATGTTACTATGCATGTTGATAATACCTGTCAAATGAGCATATGAAGATTCATTTTAGTCAGTATTATGGAGAATTCACAAATTAAATAATTCAAAAGGAAATAAACAAAAATTAACTTATTTCGAAATAAATGGTTTGAAATACGTCTCAAGAGTGGAAACTCCTTACTCGGCTATTTCTTACCAATTCACCTTTTTAGTCAAAATTAAAACACAAAAATGCAAAATATTTTTGTAATTTTTGAAAATTTTTCAATTTTTTTTTTTTGTATTTTTCGAAAAATTTTGGACTAAAAATAAAAATAACAATACAAACAAGTACTATTAACTATACCTCACCCCCAAACCTAAATGAGACATTGTCCCCAATGTCTTAAATAGTAGAAGAAGAGTTTAGAAAATAATACCTGATTAGCTGAAATTCTACAGGAAAATTACAGGTTAAGATTTATGTCCAACGTTTTTTTTACCACGATCGATAATTGACCATTTTTTTAGTGAAAATTTCGACAGAGTCTCCTCTAAAAACTCAAAATTTCCCCAAATTCATCCTAAAACTAACACTTCAAAAATCACCACAATGTCAAACTTCGCCCCCAATTCTACAAAATTCCATCGATCTGGCAATTTCTAAACTCAAAATTCAACCAGTTATTCACTGCCAAACTTCCAAATTCACAATCCTCCAATTTCAACAAAATCAACCACAAACTCATTCAATATTCGATTATCCCCCTTTACTGCCAAAATTTCAAAACCTGTAACATCCAATTTCAAAATTAACCATACAAATTATCCACAAAAATCAAATCTGAATATGGAAGGTTTTGATCGTGAATTTGGTGACTGTCTTGGTGATTCACGATGGTGGGTATCTCGGCTTTGGTCGGTTTTGGCAGTGGCGTGGCTGGTGGATCTCGGCGGTGATGGTCTAGTCTCGGTTTGGTGGTTCACGGTGATGATGGTTCGGTTTTGACTCAGCGAAGGAAGGGCTCGGCTATGGGGTTGCTGGTTTGGTGAGTGGTTGCGGTTTGGGCGAGGTGAATCTTGGTGATAGGCTCGGCCATGGTGGGTTTCTGGTTTGGTAGATCTCGGTTGTGGCGGTGTGGTTGTGATAAGTGGTTCACGGCTCGGCAAGGGTGGTAATGGCTTCAGTTCAGCTTCGGTCGTGGATTTTGGCGGTCTCACGGTGGCTGGATGGTTTGGTTTGGCAAGGATGGCTCACGGCAGATCTTGGTGTTTGGTGAGTGGTGACTGTGATGATTCTCGGCTGATTCGGCGAAGCTTGGTTTTGATGGTGATGAGGCTCACGGCAGATCTTGGCTGGCTCGGCAAAGGTGGATCTCGGTGGGGTGGCTGAGTGGTGGTCGAGGGTTGGAAGCTCAGCCATGGTTCTCGGCAGTGTTGGTTTTGGCTTCTGGATTGAGAGAAAATGGTGAGATCTGTGAAGAGGAGGAGTGATCTGTGTGTGGTGGCTGCTGGTTTTAGGCTTGTAAACAAACTAGTGTCGCGACGCTGAAATTGGTAGTGCGTCGCGACGCTCGGTAATTTTTAGGTTTTTTTTTTTTTTTTTTTTTTAAACAAAACCATGTCTTGTGACAGATAAATCCATAGGGACGCGTCCCAAAAGTAGACTTCTTACTCGGCCGTCTTTTCTGGATTGACTTTGTATCTTCGTGATTTTGTCAAATTTTTATTTTGTGAAAATCCCGCTTGCACTGGCTTGCTTTGTCCTGATAAATTCCATTTTAATTTTTCCTGCAAAACTACACACAATTAAAAAGTTCACACACAAAAATAAATAAATAATTAAATAAATTACAACAATTGCATGGGTTGCGTCCCTGCTAGCGCTAAATTTTTCGTCTTCAGCCAGACGTGACTGAAATTTATCTGTTAAGGAAGTTTCAGTGTCGTTTTGGATGTCCGATTAAAGACAATCCCGTGAGCGTTGCTTTTGAAGGGTCTCTTCCAACGGTAAGGTGGTAAAAAGAATTTTGTCTCATTCAGTGCTCGTGCCACCTTTTTGATCTTTGTTGCTCCAGTGGTTCCTGAAAAGAAAGAAAGAAAATCAGGAGGTCTCGTATGGTGCTTGACTTGGAATGGAAATTCCATTCTGTCAAGATTCTGGGTGGTTTCTTTGATCAGTACTCCCCAAAACAGCGATGCTTCTCCTGAATGCTCTGGATCTTTAATAAGGTCAAACATTTGCTCTTCTATTTGCTCTGCTTCTTGCTCCACCTTTTCTTCACAGATGTATTTGAAAATTTCTGCATTAAGCTCTTCATCTGTCATCTGTGAAATACATGTTTCAAAATTGTCAACCTGAGGATGAAAAGAAATGTCAGATTTTAGGTCTTCATCCTCTGATATGGTTGAAATGATTGGCTCAGGTAGATCTTCATCAAACATTTGTGCAATGGAATCTCCAAGATCTTCATTTTGAGGATACAGAATTCCATCCTCAATTTTTGATGCAGTTGGCACAAATATTTCAGCTTCATCCTCGTCAGAATCTGAATAATAGAAATCAAATCGAGACTTTGTCGGTTCGGATTCCTGAACTGATACCTCTGGTTGTTAATACTGCTCAGCCTCCTTTAAAGTGTCATCGTGAAATGTTTGGTACTCTGAGGCTTCATCTGAAAATGATTCTTGAGGTATATAGCTCTGGTTTTCTATTAATTGTCTGATCTGATCTGTCATTCTCTGTATGGATCCTGCGTTACTCTGAATTTGTGCATCAAATCGAGCTTCTTGTTCTTTGAACATGTGAATCAATTGATCTTCCTCGGATGGTTCTGGTTCTTGATAAGAATCAAAGGAAGATGGTGGATAAGATGAAAAATGTGATGATTCTTCGTACCTTGGTTGATTCCAAAAATTCTGCCACTCTGAAAGGTAAATACATTGATCGCTCGGGTGGTTACCATCACATATTACACATCTCCCCATTTCATTCTGTTGAGCAAATGTGGTATTGCTTGATTCTGGCATCCAGTGATATTCGTTGGGCTGAACAACAGGCCTCAGAAAACTGGACTGTTGCTCCCAGATTTGAGGTGTATCTTCTTGTAACGCTTGTAATCTTTCAATCTCCCAGTAGTGTTCCATTTTTTTAATCACATGAAAACAAAAGAAATAAAAATTACAAAATAAAAGAAAGAAAATTAGATATAAGTAAATTTGATAGTTTCAAAATTAACAACTCAAGAAAAATAAGTCCCCGGCAACGGCGCCAAAAACTTGACCGGCGTAAACACACACATAACGCAAGCGCACGTATCGTTCAAGTAGTATAAAAATATCGATCCCACGAGGACTTAATTCCTACTGTTGTTATTAATTGTTGAATCTATTAATTTACAAATATCTAATTAAATGGAGATGAGAGAGATTGTTTGTTTGTTTGGTTGAATGTGGCTTTGCAAAATAAATAAATAAATAAAAAAACAAAAGAAAATACTAAGGAAAATAACAAAAGACACAAAGATCTAGGGTTGTGATTTATTCCAATATCATTATAAAGATGAAGTGATTATTTTTAGTTAGGAAATACAATGATTTATTAACCTGGAACACGAAATTATGCGAAAGCATCTGTCGATGGTCAGACACAAATACCCAGTATAACCCAATTGAACCATATTCCTATGTCAACCACATTATCTGGATTCATTAAGAATAAGTTCCAATTATGGCTACCCTCGCCCGACAGGTATATTCCTATCCTGTAAGGAAATCTATTAAAGGGTTATCTATCCTCAAGGAAGATCGTGGGCTATTGAGTCTAAGGTCTTAAACTTAAAATCCCTATGTCTAGTTCATTTTAAGTTTACCTAATCAATTTTATTAATGGCCAATTAATAAAAAGTATTAAGATTAAGACTCAATAAATAAATCTTTATAATACCCAAACTATAATCTAACCCTTATAAACTGGTGATATTGAAATTCATTACAACCAGCTAACTATTTAGTTACCACACATAACTAGGACTAATAACTGAAAGATAAAAAAACATAAAGTAAAACTGAAAAGTAAAATAAAATAAAATGCTAAGGTAAAAGGAATTACTTTTACTACTACTAATTTAGATATCTCCCATAAAATAATATATAAACTTGTTATAATATTACCAACCGACCAATCTGGCGGTATCCTGATTAAGTCAAATTAAGTCCAACCAGCCATATAGGCGGTACAAAAAATAAATTTACCAACCGACCAGTCTGGCGGTATCCGTTTTAAGTCAGGTTTAAACCAGATTAAAATAAATTGCCAACCGACCAATATAGCGGTATCCTTTATTAATCAGTATTTTAATTAGTAAATATATTATTTTTAAGGGAGATTAATCTAAATAGTAACAGTAAAAGAATTACCTTTCACCCTAGCTGGGAAATTACTTTCTCATGAATAGTAAAAACTGTAAAAAGTAAAAAGTAAAAAGTAAAATTAAATTACTATTATTACAAAAAGTAATTAAAATAAATTACAAATAAATAAATAAAAAAAAACTAAAAATAAAAATAAAAATTCTAGAGAGAGAAACTCTCTCTAGAGAGAGAAATCAAGAGAGAGAGAGATGTATTGAATTCTGAAATTTCGCGTTCTATTTATAGGCAGAATTTTCACTGTTCGGGAGTCGCGACGCCAAGGACTCAGCGTCGCGACGCTGTTGGATTTGTCGACGTGGCACAATGAGAAGGCGACACGTAGCAAGGCGGCTGACTGTTGAAGCAGCGACACGTGTCAAGGCGGCTAAGACTCAATTATTGTGATGACGTCACTGATGACGTCATGCTGATGTGGCGATGACGTGGCGCTGATGTGGCGATGACGTGGCCTGGCGGTGGTGTGTTGCAATTGTCGGCACAATAGGATTGCGACACGTGGCGACACGTGTCACGCGGTGATTGGCTGATGCTGATGTGTCAAGTTGACTTGGTTGACCTGCTGACGTGGACGATGATGTGGCACGACGCGTGGCATGTTGACTCGTTGACCGCTGACATGACTGATGACAAGGCGACACGTGTCAAGTCAAGTGTCGGCAGCATATGATGTTGACACGTGGCACGGCGCACTTTAGCCGATTCGTTGTGATGATGACACGTGGCACGGCGCATTTTAGCAAAGTCAAACTTCTCAAATCCTGACCTGTTGACCAGGCGCACGTTAGCAGATTCGGCGCATGCTGGGCGTCGCGACGCGGAAGGTCTGGGCGGCGCGACGCTGGAAATTACCAAAATGCCCTTTTTTCACCAATTTTCACTGTTTTACTCCAAATCACCTCCAGAATGTCCTGAAACTTTATTTATCTACAAAATAACACAAAACACATCAAAACATTCACAAAACTCAAGAAACTATACAAAATATTAGATTAAATGAGTGGGAAATAGTGATATAAATACCACTCATCACTTACCAGCAAGTAACTCCTCAATTAACACTTTACTTCGAGGTTTGAACTCTTTCCTATAATCCTCCTCAAGAATTGTAGTATTTTTCGATACAAATACTTATTATCTTCTGGACTATAAAAATCCACCCATAGTTTCCTTAGGACAGCCTACAAATAGGCACACATGTGAACGTGGCTCCAACTTAGTAGTCTTGTTCTTTAGCACATGTGCTGGACACCCCCATATGTGGAAATGTCGTAACTAGCTTTACAAACCATTCCACTCCAAGGGAGTCTTAGGAACAAACTTATAATGAACTACATTCAGGATATACATTATTTTTCTAACGCATACCCCAGAAAAAACTAGGTAGAGTGCTATAGCTAAATATTGATCTTATAATGTCTAGTAGGGTCCGATTTCTCTCATTTCTGCAAACCCATTTTTTTGTGGTGTTCCAGGTACTGTGAGCTGTGGAATAATTCCATGCTCAACTAAGAATTCCTCGAAATCTCTATCAAGGTATTCTCCTCCACGATCTGATCGTAGAATTTGATACTTTTACCTAACTAGTTCTCAACCTCAGCACGATACTCTTTGAACTTTTCAAATGTATTTGACTTGTACTGCATTAGGTAAACATTCCCATATCTTGAATAATCGTCAATAAAAGTGATGAAGTATTCATAACCAGCTCGTGCTTTTACTTCATCGGTCCGCAAACGTCTGAATGTATTAGCTCAAGTGGTTCTTTGACTTTTATCCATTTTCTAGTAAAAGGTCTCTTAGTCATTTTACATTCTAAACAAATAAATAAAATCATTGGATAATGAAGTTTTTTTTCCTGATTTGCTTCCATTTTCATTTTCGATATTATTAATCTAATGAGCATAACTCATTATTAAAAAATCAGTTTATAAAAAAAAGTTCAAAATATTAAAAGATCAGCCGCTCATCTGATATAATTTGATTTTGTAATACACATTATCCCAAGTGTAATTTGAGTGTTGTAAAATATCATTAATCAGATTCAAAACCAACACTCACTTACCTGAACCGTGGCGACTGTTGATGAGTGGTAAATATATCACTATTTCCCACTCATTTGACCTAATATTTTGTATAGTTTCTTGGGTTTTTATGAATGTTTTGATGTGTTTTTGTGTTATTTTGTATAAAAAGTAATAGGTTTCGGGACTTACTGGAAGCATTTTGGGGCTAAAACAATGAAAAACAGACAAAAAGGGCAAAATAGTCTTTTTGGCGTCGCGACACGTAGCACCTCCACGTCGCGACCTCTAACATGCACCGGAGGCTGCTAATATGTGCCGAACACTTGTCACAATAAGAGAAGTTTGCTATCATTCGCACTTGCTAACATGCGCCTGCCACATTTCAACATCACATCAAATCTGCTAACGTGCGCCGGACACGTGTCACCATCACATGCTGCCGACACTCATCATTGAAAACGCGTCATTGCTTGCATCATTCTAACATCAGCGTCGCGACGTTGACATAATAATTCTGCCAACAGCCACATGTCATCATATCCGCGAAGCCCGTGCCACGCGTCCAAAATCAACGACGCGTCGCGACGGGCAAGGTTGTGCGCGTCGCGACGCGTGGGACCAAGTGATGCCTATAAATTCAGCTCAATTCCATTTGCAAATTCATACCTTCATAGAGTTCCTAATAGGGGACTAAGGATTGTATCTTTTTTTGTTTAAGTTTTTGTAATTTAAATTAAGCATTTTTATTTATTTAATTTCAATACTTTTAATTATGCAATTTTATTTTCAGTATTAGTTTTATTTTATTTCTTTTATGTTAAGTAGTTAATTTACTGCTGAGGAAGGGTGAAGCTTTTTACTATTATAATTTAGATTAATCTCCCTCAATTATAATAAATAAATTATCTTAAAACCTGACTTAATTGGATACCGCTTTATTGTTCGGTTGGACTTAATTAAATTGATTTTAACTTGACTAAATTGGATAATGCCTTTATGGTCGGTTGGAATTATTTAAATCTGACTTAATCATGATACCGCCTATTTGGTCGGTTTGGTAATTATAATGCAAATTTATATATTATAATAAAGGAGATTTCTAAATTAGAAATAGTAAAGGTAGATTAATCTCACTTAATTTATAATATGGAAATTATAATTTAATAATATGGATTATAAGTTGATTCCTCCTTAATGGCTGGTTTTATTTATGTAACATAATATGACACAGCTTATAAGGTCGGTCTTTAGGTGACAGATGATTACCGCCTATATGGCTGATTTATGGATAAATAATAACACTGCCTTTATGACTGGTTCAACTTAATTGTGTAACAATGACAATTTCCATATTATAATAATTTGAGATTTCTAAAAGTAGATTCCCTAACCCCCATCATTTTATTTTTATTCTAGAAAAGTGATGAAACACATTATTAATATGCTTAATAATTGATTTAATTATATTATAGGTAATACTTTAGTTGTTTATTGGATCTTAAGCTTAATGCTTCTTGTTGCTTGATCACCAATAAGATTGATTTAGTAAACTTAAAATGAACTTGAAAAAGTGATTTTAGGTTTCAGCCTTAGATTAATAGCTCACGATCTCCCTTAAGGATAGATAACCCTTAAAAGATTTCCTTCCAGGATAGACATATACTTGTCGAGCGTGGGTAGCCATAATTGGAACTTGAACTTAATGAATTCAGGTAATCTCGTTAACATAGACATATGATTAATTGGGTTATTTAGGTGTTTGCATCTGACCATCGACAGAGGCTTATGCATATCTTCGTGTTCTAGGTTAGCAAACTGATTTATTACACATGTATAAGAAAATCAATTCATTATTAGAATAATATTGTGTGGAATCACAACCCTAGATATTTGTGTCTTTTGTTTATTTTCCTTTGTATTTTCTTTTGTGTCTTTATTTATTTAATTATATAGTAAATCCACATTCAACCAACCAATCAAGCAATCATTCTCTTCTCCCTTAATTAGATAACTGTAAATAAATAGTATCAATAATTAACAACAAAAATAGGAATTAAGTCATCGTGGGATCGATATTTTTATACTACTTGAACGATACGTGCACTTGCGTTATATGTGTGTGATCACGCCGGTCAACTGTCGAGCTCAGCGATGGCAAGAGAGAAGAGGAAAGGATGAAAGCTTGGTCGCTTGCTAGGGTTAGGTTAAAATGAGTGGCGAGAGAAGAGAATGAAGAGAAGAAAGTATCAAACAGTCAAAGTGGTGTTTATATACCTAATCAAAACGACGTCGTTTGCTAGCAAAATTTATGTATCAAATTGAGTAGAAATTCGGTTCTATAACCGGTTATAAATTCGGTTCCAGAAGCCGGTTCTAAATTCGATTTCAGAAATCAATTCTAAATTTGGTTCCCGAAACCGGTTCTATATTCCAGTTTCGATTCTAAACAATTTAGAATCGGAACCAGACTGATTAAAATCGGTTTCTTTAATTCGGAATTGGAACCGACAGGTTGCAACCAATTCTGATTCCAAACTTGGAAAATTGGTCAGGTTCCAATAGATTTCGGGTAGTAACGGAACCGGTGCTCAGCCCTATTCAAGTATAGGCTACATCATCATCTAGAATAATAAAATTAGTTCATGATTAAATAAAAGAACAATGAAATCTAAGTAAAGAACATATTGAACATCATAAGAGTTTGAAGAAAGAACTTGAAGATAAAACCTAAATCGAATCTCTTCCTCTTCGGACGTCACCGTCTTCATCTCCTTTTGTTATCTTTAATCTTCCTCATTGGATCTCTCTAAATTATGTGTTTTTAGCTCTCTTGTTATGTCTTCTTGTCCCCTTTGGGTTTTGGATGCACTTATGTATTTATAGGGAAGTCTTGGAGTCTTTCTGCTTGTAGAAAACTAAATCCTTAAATGTCTCAAAATCGTCCGGCATCGCGATGCCAGATTCCTTGCCAAGATGACTTGTTTTCGCGTATTTTCCTTCCATGCGTGCTTCATTTGCATCATTAAGCTCCCAAAACACATATATTTTCATCAAGATCCATGCTTCAACGCTTTTTATCAACAAAACATAAAATAAATTACAAAACACATAAAAAGGCACGAAACCTAAAAAAATAATAAGCTAAGAATGTATGAATAAGTGGTTATAAATCACACTTATCAAAACCCCTAAGCTTAAGATTTTGCTAGTCCCGAGGAAAATACTAAATAAAAACTAAATAAAAGTAAACAAACAAAAGTAACTAAATTAACTAGGCCACTTTCGTAGGGATCACGATTGCATTTAGTGTATGCAACAAACCCTTAAACTCATAGGCGACCCTAGTGAACGAGTTATAGTCTCGTGAGGCTTACATCAACGATACCCACAAACGTCTTTTAACATGCACATGCAATCATGCAAAAATAATAAAACATATAAAACAGTCTCGATAGTTGTACATAATATTGTCCTATAAAAATATCTACCAATGAAATCAGAGAACCTTCAAAGTACTCAATGCAACTTAAATCAAAAATTTTTGAATAAATTATCTGAATCAGACTCACAGTATATGTGTATGTGTAAAGTTTTGGTCACAACTTGAATCCTAAGTAGCCAACTCAATGATTTCATCTCAAAAATTAGAATCTGATGGGTCAAACTAACCTAGATATTTAAAAATAATGTTTTTTATTTGCTCATTAAACTCAATATGATATTGTTTCTCTTTTTCATAATCTTTTGACTCACCTATCCTTTAAGGTAGCATTTCTCCTCATGGTGGTCTTAACACTCGCCCATTGATAGCTTCACGTTTATCAATTATATGTGGTTTATCTCTTTTTATTCAAAGTATTTTTTCTTTTCCGCTCTTTTTTTTCCAAAATATCTCTCTCTTCGTTTTTCTTTCTGCTCTGGTTATACCATATATCATAAATAATTACAAACAGAGATATATATCTAAGCAAATGGTCATTCATATTCAAATAATTTCTTCAACTAGTCACCTTGTCAACTATCTAGGCTCTTATTGCTAGAAAACTGATTTTAGGTGCTTATGAGTCTAATCTAAATCAATTGGGCACTTATCGTTTCTAAGATTTCACCCTAGAGCAAACAAACTCATCATTTGAATTATACTTTACTACATAGAACTAATTTTTTTTTTAAAAAACATTTTTTAATAAAAATTAGGAGGAACTATTAAAAAAATAGCATGAATTATCACTACGATACACACAACCCCCAAACTTAAAACTTTCATTTTCCTCAATGTAAGAGTAAGAAACAAACATTAACATGCATGAAGTTGATCAGACTCCTGCTGGTCGGAATTTGGTTGCACAGGCTGTGTTGGTTGCGCTAGTACATGCATATATACACATGCAAACTAATAAACACGCAAACAACACAATAAAATAAAACTAAAGTAAAGAAAATAAATAAAAAATAAATTCTTGGGTTGCCTCACTGCTATGCTAAGTTTAACGTCTTCAGCCAGACATAACCACCCAAGTAGTCATGGTAGCTTTAATATAGTAGACCAAATCGTTTCATGTGCTTTCTTCTTTGTTATCCATAAGTGATTATGACATGAAAAGTACGGCTTGGCCGGCTGCAGCAGAGTAACTATGGAAGGTCTCCTATGGTCTTTTAATGGTTCAGTGACCGATATTTTTACACGCGTATAACGCAAGCGCATGTATCGTTCAAGTAGTATAAAAGTATCGATCCCACGAGGACTTAAAACCTTTTGTTATTAATTTATGAAGACAAATTTTTACGAGTATCTAATGGATTGGTTATTGATTGGATGGTGACTTTAAACTTAAAACAAGTAAATGAAATTACTTGAAAGTAGATTTAGGAAAATTCAATTTTATAAAACTATCCAGGGTTGTGAATCTTTCCAATATCATTTTTAAAGATGAAGTGGTTATCTTATGGTTGTGTAATATATCGATTTATTAACCTGGAATATTAAATTATATAAAACCCTCTTCTGATGGTCAGATACAAATACCCAGTGTAACCCGGATAATCATATTCCTATGTCAATTAAGTTATCTGAATTCATTAAGATTAAGTTCTAATTATGGCTACCCCCGTCCGACAGGTATATTCCTATCCTGTAAGGAAATCTATTAAAGGATTATCTATCCTCAAGGAAGATCGTGGGCTATTGAGTCTAAGGTCTTTAACCTAAGTTCATTTTAAGTTTACCAATTCAATCTTATTAATGGCCAGTTAACAAGACGCATTAAGATTAAGGCTCAATAAATAAACCTTTATATTACCCAAACCATAATTTAACCCCTTATAAATCGGTGATATTAGACTTCATCACAACCCCAGATAACTGAATTAGTTACGACACATATTTACGGGTAGTAAAAACTTAAATAAAAGAAAAGACATAAAGTAAATTGCTGGAAATTAAATATTGAAAAGTAAATGACTGAAAATTAAATGCTGAAAAGTAAAATGCTAAAAAGTAAATACTGAAAAGTAAATTATGGAAAAGTAAATTGCGGAAAAGTAAATTGCTGAAAAGTAAATTGCTGAAAGGTAAATTACTGAAAGTAAATTACTGAAAAGTAAATTGCTGAAAAGTAAATTAAGTTAAAGTACAATAAAAGAAAATGCTGGGGGTTAGAAGATCCACTTTTATTACTACTATTTTAGATAGCTCCCTTAATATAATATATTAACTTTGCGTGATAATTACCAACCAGCCATTTAGGCGATATCCTGATTAGGTCAAATTAATAATTAATTACCAACCGACCAACCAGGCGGTATCCATGCTTAGTTAGGTTAAAACCAATTCATAATTAATTACCAACCGACCAATATGGCGGTATTATCGTTAAGTCAGGTTTTAAATAGTTATTATATTATAATTAAGGGAGATTAATCTTAATAGCAATAATCAAAGCTTTACCTTTTACCCCAACAAAGGGGATTTACCTCTTCATTCCGTAAAAAGTAAAAAAACTGAAATGTAAAGAAAGGAAAATACTGTGAATAAAAGTAAATTACGGAAAGTAAAGACTGAAAAGTAAAGAAAAGAAAGTGCGGAAGTGAAAATTAATTACTGAAAGCTGTAAATAAACAAACAAGATACAATCTACTTAGTTATTCTTAAGGAATTTCAAAGAAGAAAGTATGAATTTACAAATGAAATGACTTGGTATTTATAGGCAAAATTTTGCCTCCATCAAATCATCCACCAAATGCTCCACCAAATCCTCCACTAATTGCTCCACTAATTGCTCCAACAAATCCATTATTAATTTCTATCATGTTCGGTGGGAGCTTGACTATTTTTATTATTTATTTATTTATTTTTTTTACTTTGAAAATGACTTTAATAATTACACATAACACACTTCGGATGTTTCATCAATTTCGGTCATGAAATATTCAGAATTAGAAATTATTTTTTTCTTAAAAGTTGTAGATCTTTGAGTCTTATTTAATCTGGAACTTGAATCCACTCAATCTGATATCAGAGTAAAAAGTTATGCCTAAACTACGACAGTTGCGCAAAACTGGAATTTCCGAAACTGCACTTCGTTGGAACGCCCTTTTAAGTTTCCAAACTCCAAAATTAAAATGTCAAGTCCAATTTTTTCCCTTATTTGACCCACATTTCATCCTAAATGATTTAATTGAGTCCCAATATTATTTTATCTGCAAAATAAACTAAAACACATCAAAATGATCATCAAACCCGAGAAACTTAACAAAATATTAAGTAAAAGGGGCGGTAAATATTGATATATTTTTCGCTCATCATTCAATTATTGGCTCCACACTTGGGTCAGAATCTGTACATTTCCCCCAATTTTAAATTTTGGACTGCACATACGGTAAAATTGGCTCCACCTCTTTTTTATCTTTCAATGGATCATCTTCAAGGGAGCATTGACTCTTGAATTCCTATTTTTGCGAAGTTTTGGGATCAATTTCAGTTATAGCTGCTGATGATCTTCTTTGCCTGGCTTCACTTTGTTCGTTGGTTGCTTGACTATTGGTTCACCCTGCGTGTTGGCTTGAATACATGGAGACGCATCTAACACATGGTCATTGTCCATTGCAACTCCACTCTCTACAATGTCTATCCTATGACATTCTCCATCACCTTGAGGACTCGGCATGACTTTGAAAAAACTAAATATGACTTCTTGGTTCTTCACTGGAATTGTCAGTTCACATTTCTGTACATCAATAATCGATCTGCCTATTGCCAAGAAATATTTCCCAATGATGATTGGGACTACATGATCCTCCTCCATATCAAGGACAAGAAAGTCAACAGAGAAGTAGAATTTATCCACCTTAACCAACACGTCATCTACTATTCCTTATTGGTAGGTGAGGGATCTATCAGCTAGTTGTAATATGACGATGTTTGGTTTCGCCTCCCCTAGGCCCAATTGTTTTGTAGATGGATAAGGGCATAAGATTGGTATAGCACCTTATCAAAATATCAATTTCCAATAGTGCACGGTATGGTAAAGCTGTCAGGATCCTTCAGGTTTGGAGGGAACTTCTTATGTATGATGGCACTACACTCATCTGTGAGTGCTACTGTTTCAAAATCAGTCAACTTCCTCTTTTTGGACATCATCTCCTTCATAAAGTTCACATAGTTAGGCATTTATTCTAACGCGTCTGCGAAAGGGATGTTGATATGGATATTTTTAAAGATGTCAAAAAATTTGGTAACTGAGCATCCAACTTCTTCTTTTGAAAGCTTTAAGGATATGGCATAGATATCTTCGAGATGAGAGTGGCTTATATGAATGATCTGATGCACTATTATCTTATTTTATTATTGTTTCCTATAGAAATGCCGCTTATTTTTCTTGACTGCATTAGTACTTATGGGTATCTCTAATCTCTTTCCCACTCCCGAGGGTAATGGTCAGACACTACTCCTTAGGGTTGACCTCGGTATTGCTAGAAAATGCCACTTTCTATTGATTAGCTATGGAAGAAGCAAGTTGACCTATTTGTACTTTTAAGGACTTCATTGTTGCCCCATGTTGCCCATGTGTGTTTCAATATTGTTCAGCCGTAACTTATTCTTCTCAAAACTCTCTGAATTTGTAGCAATAAATGTGCTCATAAGGTCTTCTAAGGATGGTTTCTGCTCAGCTCTTTGATTGTTGAAGCCAGGAGGAGATTACAAGGCACTCTCTGTGTTCGCATATAACAAGTTCAGATGATAATAGTTAGGCATATGATTATCTCTATAGTTGTTGAAGTTCTGATTGTTCACATACTAGACTTGCTCAAAACTTGCTCCTCCGTCATGTAAGATCATTCTATTAGCAGCAACATCAGTTTCAATAGATGGTTGGGCCCTATAATTATTTAGTGCAGTTGTATAAGTCACGAGGGATGACACTTGAGCTGGAATTGAAACTATAGGTCTCATGTATACCGGCCACCTTAGTCATCATCTAGTGTTTACTTGGCCGTTCAAAAGTGTTAACGGCCATCTCCTCATATTATGATAATCATCTTTAACAGTTTTCTTGAACAAGGTTCCTCCAACAGCTGTATCAACCATAGTCCTATTCAAACCATTCAACCTATTATAAAATAGCTGAATCGGGACACAGTCTTCATATTTATATTATGGACATCTCATGAGAAGATCTTTAAAGCGATCACATGCCTCATACAGGTTCTCGATCGTCTCCAACTACTTAAATATGCTGATCTCAGTTCTTAGTTGGGCTGATTTAATAGGTGGAAAGAACTTCTCAAGAAATCATGTGGCCATGTCCTCTCATGTAATGATGGTCCCTATTGGTATAGATTGCAGCCAACCGCTCGTTTTGTCCCATAAAGAGAATGGGAACAAGCACAGTCTGATGGTCTCTACATTCACGCCATACATCTTAATGATATCCGCCATCTCTAAGAACATCCTTAAGTGAATGTTAGGATCCTCTACAGTTGAACCACCAAACTAGTTCTGTTGTACCATGTTGATCAGTGCAGGTTTCAGCTTAAAATTATTGGAATTGATTGGTTGGTGCGTAATCCCAGAATAATTATCATCAATGACTCGCTTAAAGTGATCTCGAATTGCCACCTAGCGCGAGTTGTTCTCTCTGTTGTTAACAGCCATTGCTTCTTATTCAATCCTATTTTATTTCCTTAGTATCCTCGTTGTTCTCTCTATTTCAGGATCAAATAGTAGCGATTTGAGACTTGTGGATCTTCGCATTCACTGAAGCACATAAAAAAGAACGAGGTGATAAACTAAAAATAAAAAATATCTAAATTAAAGTTAAAGTTACTTGGTAATAATATTAATGTGAATAAGATTAAATAATCCTCGACAATGGTGCCAAAAACTTATTGCGAAATTATCGTACCGTAAGTATACAGTGTCAAGTTTTAGTAAAAGATAAGTAAGAGTGTCGAAGCCATATGGATTGAAATAAAATTCACACTAAGTACTATAATTATAAACTTAACATTATTTAGAACGCAATTTAAATTAAACTAAATTAAAAGTTAAAACTGAATACGTGAGAAGTCAAAACGTTTAAGTAAAAAAGACCAGGATGAGATAAATTTTAGAGTCTGATTTCACCTATCTATCCAATATCTATTTACTATGCCAATATATTATTACTCAATTTCTTAGTTTATAAGCCAATAATCCTAAATTATTCTACTCACTCTCTCGAGTGCCAAGGGAAAA
>SKCR01041989.1:0-59847 GCA_019454045.1 Zanthoxylum bungeanum | reverse complement strand
GGTTATGAGTTTGCATAACATTAATGCATATGAGAAAGTAAGAAAGTAATAGTGTAAATAACAATGTTTATGGGAAAACATGTTACAATTATATGTATACTAGTTTGAAATACATGCATTTCACGAATGAAACATTTCAGAATATGATAGTGAAAGATGAGCATATAGTAAGACATGGTTAATATAGAAAAGATTATGTGAAAGATTATGGTTATGAAAAATATGTATGTTTGAACATGAAATAGTAAACGTAGGTTGAGAATGTAGTACATGGGCATAGACATGGAAAATATATGTGAGTATATGAGCATAATTGTGTGAATGCATATATATTTGTGTGCATTAGCATAAACAAAATGTTTTCATGAGCTGATAAGATTTTCAGAATTTTCAGAAAGTCTTAGAAATGATTTCCAGAGTGAAGTTGAAATTAAGAAAGGTTTTGAAAAATTCAGAGTGTTTTAAAGAAAAGCTTCAGTTGTTTTTTTTTTTTGAAGAGAAATGTATTTCATAAAACGTTCCCTTCAGTTTTGAGATTTAAGCATGAGTTTTATATTTTCGGGGCATGAGGTAAAACCTCACCCCAGTACGTAACTTGAGACACTGATGGAATTGACGGATATCATATGGATTTGGGATTTGGGATTTGACCCATCCCAGTTGTACATTGTTGGAATTGACGGATTTATACACATGTGCACATGTGGAGGACTAGGGGGACGCTCCTAGATCCTCAGCGCTCAGATGGTACATTCTGTAGGGGTTTTAGGGGCAGAATCCGGTAACGCAGCGGAAGCGGCGGAAGATCATATCTTCCGATTTCAAAACGTTTTTCTCGGATTAATTAAATAAACATATTTATTTAATTATCCAATAATCAAATTATGAAATAAAATTCAAATAAATCATATTTAAGTGAATTTACCAATTACCCTTACTTTAGTATTTTGTCCATTTTAGTCCGAAATTGATCTAATCATTTTTGAATGATTCTAAATCATTTCTAAGATGAACTTAGCATGTTCAAAACATAAAAACACCAAAAGCACCAAAAATCCCCCAATTTTTTTAATCCTTGGCCGAATGCACCTCCAAGGTGCCATTTTGTGCACTAGTCATTTCATGCATCAAAACACATCAAGATGTAATCCAATGAACATGAAACTTTATATGAATCATATACACATCCAAATACACAACATATATGAAAACCCCCAAATTTGGAATTGGTCATGAACCCTAATTTTTCAATTTCTTCAAATTGGACAAATTAGACCAAATTGGTTAAATCAACTACTTCAATCATGTTTCTTCTTCCATCCAATCAAAGTCTCAACACAATGAAACAACTCAGATCAAATCTAGGTCATCTAAGAGTGGGTCAACAACTCTAGATTAGCAACATGGTTTCCAAAACCTTAAAAGAAGCTTATACTACTACAATAGTCCACAACCTTCCTTCATCATACATGCTCAACACTTCCATCAACAAAAACACAAGGAATAAAGAAAGAATAACCTAAGAACATCATATGTTAAAGCCTAGATCCTAAGGAACATTTTCCTTCATAATAGCAAGTTGGAAAAACTCACTAAAATCCAAGCTTTCTTTGATTTTTCTTTCTTTCTCACAAGCTTCCTTTGCTTCCATTAATGGAGTTTTTCTTTTAAGTGTATTAGGTTAACAATAAAATGAAATGAAAAACAATATATACTTGGACAAGGAATGCCTTGGCCGAATTTCACTAAAGGAAAAACAAATATTGTAATTTCATTTTCATTTCACTTTAATTTAGTCAACTTGGTTAAATATCCAAAAACAACTTTAAAGATATTTAATTTAGTCAAAAAATGCAACTTAGAAAAATATAACTCTTTATTTTAAAGTGTCATGGCCGAAATTTAACAAGAAATAAAGAAAAAAGATATTTTCATTTTTCAAACATTTTTGAACAAATATCTTAAGAAGTCAAAATCAATTTGACAACCATTTCCTTTAATGTATAAGTCAACAATTGCACTTATATCATTTCCTAACTTTATCATTTGGTGATATATTTATATTTATTTAATTATATTAATAATTTAAAAATTAAATAATTAATTAATACAAATATATGTATTATATTTACTTTAAATATCTCAAATACATATATTGAGACTATGTCAAATACCTTTATTTGACTATTTATTAATGTGTATTAATAATATCCTATATTAAATACAAATACATATTAATTAGGAAATGACGGTTCAGCCCGTTCGCATGTATTTTTCGTTTAACGATTAAACGATTTATAATAATCATCATTATCATAAATGTTGCTCTAGTGCTCTACGAGTATGTTTCATTATTGAGACTCTCTAGATTCAGGTATATCCGTCACGAAATCCAATTTCGTGTCCATAATCTACCACCCGTAGATTATGACGATCACGGATAAACTAGCTGAATCATACAGTGTCGAGGTCATTGCATACGTTAATCCCTCGTCACAGGTATCCAGATAATCCCAAAGATATAGATGTAAACGTCAAATCTCTATAGGTATTATCTCGTCGACGTATCTATTAGCAATCTCTAAATAACACTCGGAACTTACTTCCGATGTATACTGTGGCCACAGATTTAACGACTACTAAATATATATGGGACTACTATGCTCTGTACACAGAACTGACGGATCCTATCTTGACACACACAGGATATCCTGAGGATCGATCCACACCCAACGAACAGGCGGAGGTCTGATCTAAATAGATCGGTGACGTGACTGCCATCTAAGTGTGGAGGATGTTTCTACATCCACAGTGGTATCTCAAGTCGAAGGACCACTATGCTACTCAACCCGAGAAGATTCTTATTGACGTTGGTGTACCATCCATTAAGAATCTTCGGTGAGCCGTTCTTTGTATCCACATAAAAAACTACACGTCTATACGAGTCTCCCTAGACTCATGGTTCATTGGGATAAACCATCGGACCAAGTCTCGATATACGACATGTACTGGTCTCAACAGATTTGACTAACCGACCCGTGTTAGCAAATCTTGACCAGGAACTATGTTTGATAATATTCATATAGCAGTGACACTTCCCAATGTCAATTACAAACTAACTTTGTAACTGTGTACTGCATTATATATTATCGGCCTTTGTCTAATATATACATATCACTAAACCACATTTAGTTTCAATCTAATCGTAATCAGATCGAATACGTATATAAGAACAAGAGGTGCAACCATAAATAAGTAATATTATAGAATAATGGGATGTTCGTATTCATGAATCAGATATAAATACGGTCCGGATTGGCGCTCTGAGCACCAACCCCAACAATTTCTCCCACTTGCTCTAGTGCCAATCCACGGTATCATATACACGTCTCAATGTGCATCGTATGCACATGGCCCTCAAAAGCTCACCAGTACTTAGAGGTAGGCAACAAAAAACAAGTCCGCTATGACATATTGAGTTTGTTAAACAAACTCCATCGTTTCCCATAGTCAGCATCATTCATATTTTGTAGAATCTAGATTATACATTAATATGACTCTGATGCTACACAATATTGTACTACAGCTACTGAGTTGTCCAAGTATTTAAGGATCAAATCCAAAATACTATGAAGACAACCGCAAGCACAATAACAATTCAAAACTTCTATTTTATAAGGTCACTATGCAACTTCATAAGTCAATACTTTATAAGTTGCATTTAATTCCACTATAAAAGTAGAATCCTTCATGACACTCCCACTGCATCTATTCTGACTCTTTATGACGTAGACTGTCTAACGTCATAATTAGTCTCAAAACTAATATGACCCTAATGGTTGCAGACTATATTCTCCATGAATTAGAAACTCGTTCTTAATATCTCAAAGATCACAAAGAACGTGTTTCAAGATCCATCATATGGTCTATAAGATGTCAAAATAACTTGTAACAATTACGATTAAATCGACATCGATAATCGCATGTAATAAAGTATTCACTATGTCATCATCAAATGATATAATATTGTTTAGACATTCTAATCAATATCTCTTTCGAAAAAGGAATCATCCTTTACGAAAGATGAATACTATGTATAAGACATACAATAACTGTCGAACAGTTATACTAACTGTCATACAGATAGCCTAGTTATGTCCTTATTAGATCATATCTAATGTACGAATAATAGGAGTATCTCACAAGTCTCTTGGTTATATCTTATATAAAACTTTATATCAAATATACAGAGGACTACTCCCACTGATTTCACGGAGTAAAGAAGACTTAGGTAAATCTTTTACCTCACAAACATCTCATTATTACTATAATAATGATAATGTCGTTAGGATATATAAACTAGAAAGTAATATGTACGCTCCCACTAACCCTTTTATCACATATGTATTCTATATACTTTGACAAGATCAGACAATCTGACGATATCAAAAATAGAGAACACATATTTCTGGAAGACTTATCCGAGTCTACAATAGGCTCTATAAGCTAGCACACTAAACTGCGATTTCAGCAGAACACAAACTCTAGGGCCATTCCAGAATGAACTCTTCAAACAAGGAAATCAAATGATCTCTTATCTGAATAAGTCATCCAAAAAACGCCACTTTGCATTCTTTAGCTAAAATATACAGTTTATTATCAACATTAACCAATATATCTTTAATTGTTCATTAGTGTGACTAGAGATAAGTTTTCTCAGAATCTACAATAGATTGCTGAGTATAACTTTTCTCACTGTCATACTGTAAAGGTCAAACCTTTAACAAGCTCACAATGTTTTCGCTGCGCAAACAATTAGCACATATCATGAACTAATTCATAATGAAAGCTTAATCAAGTTCAAAACTTGATCGTAGTAAGCTATGAACAATCTTAGATCTAAGGTTCAATGGTGAACTTCCAGAATCGATATCAAATATCGCTTCCATTACAAGTTATAGGATAATTTTTCTTCAGTAAGAAAACAACGGAACCATTAAGTATCAAATACTCGTGAATGATTCTGTTATCCTATTGGACTTGCATAGAAGATGTATAAGGGTTGTTTCATCTTATTAATTACATAGTTCCATTTATAATTTTCATTCTCACATTTGACTTCAATAAGTCAAGTCTTTTCTACAATAATTAACATCAGATGTTACACACCAACAATAAACACTTTTATTACTTAGGATCGTAGGAAAGATATTCTATTAAATAGAATACAATATTCTATTAAACAGAATAAACGATAAACTTTTACTTATACCTCCGAGTGTGTAAGTAATTTCCATTATATAACTATTATATAAAAGAAAGATTGAAATCTCAAACTTTTCAAGATTCAAATTTTCTACCTATACATATCATATATGCAACTGTAGAAAATAATGGAACATTAATTAAAGAGATGAATTAGTGTTACTGGAGTATAACCCCAAGAGTATTGAAACTAATTCGGTAACTTTCAATATCAGACGAATCAAATCATATAAGATTCGATTGCTCCCACTACTCAATTCCATCAGATGGAATCGTGGAAGAACAATATTGAATATGAATCATATTCACTAATAACCTTAGAACTAAATTCTTTAAATTCATACGTTTGATCTTATCAAAGATCTTTGAACAGTTCAAAGACATGTTATGAATTTTGAGGATAGAATTCTCTAAAACCTTTAGATTGAATATATTTGAACAAGTCAAAATGTTCAATCTACGTTTCATCAGAACGGATTGAAAGTACTTGATACTTTCAAGACTTGCAATATGTGTTCCTTCAGAAACACGTAACTAAGTTATGACAATTCATCAACTAAGTTACGAAATAAAGAAAACTACCTTAAGCAATTATTATTTATAAAACTACATACATCCAATGTATCAGTTAAATAAATTTGGGGTGGTCCAATGATAATCATTGGTTAAACGAGATCTTAATCACTTTCCTGAATACAATATTCATTAAATGGATAAGGATGTGTAGTGTGATCTAGTATCAAACCATCATTTACCATACGGAATAAGCATCCAATGCTTAAGTGATTAAACTCATAAAGCACCGTTCTAAATTATTTACTTTACCGAATAATTTCTCTTTATGTTTATCTCTACGTCAATGACACTACTAGTTATTATAAAATATGTAACAATTGTTTATAAAGAACAAGTGACTATCCAATAGTCGCAAGTTCCGATATCAAATATCAAAACAATCGTTAACCAATATTTCAAATAACTAGACGGGAGATCTGGTATCCAATACCTATAGTTGTAGTATTGTGAAAATCGATATTTTCTATACACAAATATACGCATTCTCCTTTCTTTAGCTTTACTATTTGCATTCAACTATTCACAACAATTGTAAATAACTGATTAGCAAATTGTGTCATACACATTACCTCTAAAGGTAATTAAAGCTTAGAAACGTCATTACTAGATAAACAAATACCTAATAGGGCTTTCTTAATGCCAGTCAAGAATCTCGAGACATGAACTAATTCAAGTCAATTCTTACTGCATAAGAAACTATTGTCTCTAAAGTATTATATCCTAAAAGGGATATCTATCTAGATTATCTGTTGTGACTTAGAAACTAAGTCATTAACCATCTTTATTTTTGAAGAAAATCGGAACAACAGTTCCCGATGGTCTAGACTAATCTAATAATATCCTAGTCTAGTAGTATCTAGAACCTATTCTAGAATGACTGCAACCAAGAGTCTAGTCAGATAACATATCATAATATGTGTGCAGTAAATAAAAGTTTAATTCTATATAAACAATAGAATAAGGAAACAAAACAAGCGGCAATTTCCATAATAACATACACTGCCTAAGTTATGGAATATTTTAAACTTAGCAGTGCCTCCCACTATTTTTACGTAATGCCGTAATCCCCAACGGAAAGACGAGAATTCAATAATTAAATCGAATTCCATAATGGGAAGAGGACCCCATGAATATATTTCGACTCACAGCAGAGGCACGGTCTCGCCTACGTATATTCACAGGTAGACAACTAATTGTCAATCACTCACCAGTGACTCCGAGGTTCCGGTCCTGGCCGTTTCTCGTTGTCGCTGCGAAGGCAGGCCCACAAGGAGACGTACCAAGGTTAAACTTGTCAATGATAAACTCAAGTTACTTGCGTAACCCTGACAGCTAGGGCACGTTCAGGATTCCGCTTTCGCTTGAATTTATCTAGTATCTAATATACATTCGGCATAAATAAATTTCTATCAGCTACATCCTCACAGCAGAGGCACGGTCTCGGATGTAGTCAATGAAGATATTTATAAACCGTATTGACAAGACGGACCAAGAAACAAGTATTCCAAATACTAGTTACTTTAAAACCTTATTAAGCGGGGATATTCCATTAAGTGTCATACACCCTAAATCTAATCAAATTAGATTATAACATGCATGTATAAAGTCAAGAAAACATGATTAAACATTGAATAAAACAAGCTAATCATTATGGAGGCCTAGAATCAGACTCGCTCTGATACCATTTTGTAGGGGTTTTAGGGGCAGAATCCGGTAACGCAGCGGAAGCGGCGGAAGATCGTATCTTCCGATTTCAAAACTTTTTCTCGGATTAATTAAATAAACATATTTATTTAATTATCCAATAATCAAATTATGAAATAAAATTCAATAAAATATTTAAGTGAATTTACCAAATTACCCTTACTTTAGTATTTTGTCCATTTTAGTCCGAAATTGATCTAATCAATTTTGAATGATTCTAAATCATTTCTAGATGAACTTAGCATGTTCAAAACATCAAAACACAAAAAAAGCAAAAGCCCAAAAATCCCAATTTTTCATCCTTGGCCGAATGCACCTCCAAGGTGCCATTTTGTGCACTTTGTCATTTCATGCATCAAAACACATCAAGATGTAATCCAATGAACATGAAACTTTATATGCATCATATACACATCCAATACACAACATATATGAAAAACCCCCAAATTTGGAATTGGTCATGAACCCTAATTTTTCAATTTCTTCAAATTGGACAAATTAGACCAAATTGGTTAAATCAACTACTTCAATCATGTTTCTTCCATCCAATCAAAGTCTCAACACAATGAAACAACTCAAGATCAAATCTAGGTCATCTAAGAGTGGGTCAACAACTCTAGATTAGCAACATGGTTTCCAAAACCTTAAAAGAAAGCTTATAACTACAATAGTCACAACCTTCCTTCATCTACATGCTCAACACTTCCATCAACAAAAACACAAGGAATAAAGAAAGAAATAACCTAAGAACATCATATGTTAAAGCCTAGATCCTAAGGAACATTTTCCTCTAATAGTAAGTTGGAAAAACTTACTAAAATCCAAGCTTTCTTTGATTTCTTCTTTCTTTCTCACAAGCTTCCTTTGCTTCCATTAATGGAGTTTTTCTTTAAAGTGTATTAGGTTAACAAGAAAATGAAATGAAAAACAATATATACTTGGACAAGGAATGCCTTGGCCGAATTTCACTAAAGGAACAAAAAATATTGTAATTTCATTTTCATTTCACTTTAATTGAGTCACTTGGTTAAATATCCAAAAACAACTTTAAAGATATTTAATTTAGTCAAAAAATGCAACTTAGAAAAATATAACTCTTATATTTAAAGTGTCATGGCCGAAATTTAACAAGAAATAAGGAAAAAGATATTTTCATTTTTCAAAAATTTTGAACAAATATCTAAGAAGTCAAAATCAATTTGACAACCTTTTCCTTTAATGTATAAGTCAACAATTGCAACTTATAATCATTTCCTAACTTTATCATTTGGTGATATATTTATATTTTAATTATATTAATCATTTAACAATTAAATAATTAATTAATACAAATATATGTATTATATTTACTTTACTTTAAATATCTCAAATACATATATTGATGATATGTCAAATACCTTTATTTGACTATTTATTAATGTGTATTTAATAATATCATATATTAAATACAAATACACATTAATTAGGAAATGACGGTTCGGCCCGTTCGCATGTATTTTTCGTTTAACGATTAAACGATTTATAAATAATCATCATTATTCATAAATGTTGCTCTAGTGCTCTACGAGTATGTTTCATTATTGAGACTCTCTAGATTCAGGTATATCCGTCACGAAATCCAATTTCGTGTCCATAATCTACCCACCCGTAGATTATGACGATCACGGATAAACTAGCTGAATCATACGGGTCGAGGTCATTGCATACGTATAATCCCTCCGTCACAGGTATCCAGATAATCCCAGAGATATAGATGTAAACGTCAAATATCTATAGGTATTATCTCGTCGACGTATCTATTAGCAATCTCTAAATAACACTCGGAACTTACTTCCGATGTATACTGTGGCCACAGATTTAACAGACTACTACTAATATTTATGGACTACCTATGCTCTGTACACAGAACTGACGGATCCTATCTTGACACACACAGGATATCCTGAGGATCGATCCACACCCAACGAACAGGCGGAGGTCTGATCTAAATAGATCGGTGACGTGACTGCCATCTAAGTGTGGAGGATGTCTCATACATCCACAGTGGTGTCTCAAGTCGAAGGACCACTATGCTACTCAACCCGAGAAGATTCTTATTGACGTTGGTGTACCATCCATTAAGAATCTTCGGTGAGCCGTTCAGTGTTTATCCATTATAAACACCTACACGTCTATACGAGTCTCCCTAGACTCATGGTTCATTGGGATAAACCATCGGACCAAGTCTCGATATACGACATGTGTACGGTCTCAACGATTTGACTAACCGACCCGTGTTAGCAAATCTTGACCAGGAACAGGAACTATGTTGATAATATTCATATAGCAGTGACACTTCCCAATGTCAATTACAAACTAACTTTGTAACTGTGTACTGCATTATATATTATCGGGCCTTTGTCTAATATATACATATCACTAAACCACATTTAGTTTCAATCTAATCGTAATCAGATCGAATACGTATATAAGAACAAAAGGTGCAACCATAAATAAGTAATATTATGGATAAGGGGATGTTCGTATTCATGAATCGGACATAAATACGGTCCGGATTGGCGCTCTGAGCACCAACCCCAACACATTCCTGGGCGGAGATGCACCTACGGGCGGAGATGCGCCTTCGGGCGGAGATGCGCCTACGGACGGAGATTTGGTTTTCAGAAAAAGGATTTCAGATTTCAATTTGGTTTTCAGAAAAAGGACTTCAAATTTCAGTTTTCAGAAAAGAACTTAGAAAGACGATTTTAGAAAGAAAAAAAAAAGAAAGAAAGATTTTCAGAAAGAGTTTTCAGTTTTCAGATTCCCAGTAAACAGCTCTCAGAAACAAGATTTTAGAAATAGTTTCCAGATATCAGAGATTCAAAACATGATTTTAGAAATAAAACTTTTATTAAGAGGTTTTCAAACTCAGTTTCAGAAATAATTTTCAGAAAGCAGTTTCTCAGAAAAAGTATTTTCTAAACGCATAACATGTTCGAGCGAAGTAGGATTTACCATCATGCATATATATCATGGATTCTGGTGATTCTTATGAGACACATATAGTAGTTGACAAAACATCATAGCATGAGTACATTTGATTCATACTGTTAACATTGATACGTGATCTCATTATTATGCTTATGTATATATGTGGATGATTTTATCTGTAGCATGTTCATATCGAAGTAACATGTGTAGAATACAAGTACATAGTAGCATGGTCAGTGATAATGGATTTGAACTTTGTAGTTCAAGATAAATGAATATAACGCTTCTTAAGAATATATGTTGGTACATATGTATGCATAAGAGATTTATAACTTGTAATGAATATATGTTATATAATATGAGCACGATATTCAGGTGTTACAAAATCATGACTTATGAGGTACGTATGGGGTACGTATGAGGTACGTATGAGGTTTGGTTTCGTATATGCATTATAGAGCATTATGAATTCTAATAAGTATGTAAGATCAGAATATAAATGTGATGTAAAGATGTAAGTGATTGATTTAATTTTAGACTGTATGTAAGTAATAAAAGGATGAGATAAGTAATAGTATAGAGAAAGCTGAATTGATGATACTTCAGACATCTGAAAAATAAATGAGTTAAGCAGAATTTAAATAGTATGTTTTGATTAAAATGTTAACTATGAAATCTTATACGAGAGTTGTATATAGTTTGAGAGTTAAGGAGGGAAATGTAATTACTTGATTACAGAAAAAGATAGGTTAAGAAACTTAATAGAATGAAAATATGAGCTATTGTGTGTTTATGCTGTAGTTATGAGTATGATTACTTACTGAGTCTTATGACTCATTATACTGCAGTGTTTGAGTTTTGCAGGTTGGCGGCCTAAACGGCCGACCGTGGATTTCAGAGTTGCGGAGCAGTCGGATAGCAGCGTTACAGTCAGCCAGTCACCAAGTCTTGGGGAAGTCGAGTCTTGTGTATTTGAGCATTGTTGAGACGTGTTGAGCACGAATGCTTATGTTGTAAAGTTTTTCTATATATGTTCTTTCGGGTATGGAGCCCTGGTTGTATTATGTTTTTTTGTCTGCATCGCATATTTGCTGGGTCCTTGGATTTCATTGATGTTGTGATTCCGGCCTGAGGCCGAGACTTTATGTTTATGTTGTATTTGGATGCTGGCTCTAGGCCATGTTGCATGATGATACGAATACATCATGCCGAAATTTCGTTAGAATCAGAGGCTTATGGAGGTGGGTTTAGCCTGTCTCCTGCTGGTAACATTGCTGCTAAGGCGGGATGTTACATTAAGAGGTGAGAAAAAGAAGTCATAGTTCTTCTTCTATTTATAATTTTTTTTTGGGAAATGGATAATTACATTTTTAGGAGTTGAAGGCTATCATGCCTGTTTAATGAAAGGGATAATTTTCACCATATGAATTGTTAAAAAGTTACAAAAATACCCTTAGTTATAATTATATATTAATTTATTATATACTAATTATTATTAATTTTTGATGTATTAAATTACTAAATGTTAAATTATTCTTTTATTCTTTTATTAAAATATTAAATATTATTTTATTATTAATTATTGATTAATAATTTTTATTTATTAATTATTATTTAAGTATTAATTAATTATTAATGTATTAAATTACTAAATATTATTTTATTATTAATTATTATTAATTTTATTTATTATTTATAAAATAAATATGCTTAAGTCTTATTTTGTAATTAATTATTACTGTCTTCCCTTCCTAAATCTTCCTACTCTTTTCTTAATTCTTCTTTTATTAAAATAGTAAATATTATTTTTAATTAATTATTGATTAATTATTTATAAATTATTAATTAATTATTATAGGGATAATATTGTAATTTCCCATCAGTAATGGGAATGGGATTCCCATTCTCATGGGAGGTGGTGGGAATGAGATTCTCATTCCCCATTCCCAAATTTGTGGGCCCCACTCCCATTCTCATTCTCATTTTTATTCAATTTTATGAAGTAAACAACCTTATTGGAAATGATTCTCATTCATCCATTCCTATTGCCCTTAAGTAAACACACCATAATATTATTGGTGGCTGGTGGTGGTGGTGCTTGGCGTTTGGTGGGTCTAGGGTTTGAAGGTGGTTGGTTGATAAGGAAGTTGTAGAAATTAGGATCTCTCATCCTGTTTCACTGGTTGCTGGATAGTTAAGAGGTGAGAAGAAGAAGTCATAGCTCTGCTTCTATTTATAATTTTTTTTTTGGAAATGGATAATTACATTTTCTGGAGTTGAAGGCTATCATGCCTGTTTAATGAAAGAGATATGTTTCTGCACTTTTCTTTTATTTTGTTTTGCTTTCCATAAATAGTTCATCACATTCTGTGGTTTGTAATTAAGAAGTAATACGTTTCCAACATATTACTTTTTTCAAACTATTGTCGCCAATCACCTATATAATTTTATTATGAATCATAGGTTATGAGAAGAGATACATGTAAATGTCAAGTGAGTATATCATAGGCTATGAGATGTAAATGAATCATAGAAAGGACTTGATTTCATTAAGAATCTCAGTGTCACAAATGTTCAATATTGAATCATATGCAATGAGAAGAAATATAAATATAAAGTTAATTTATATCTATTGCATTTGCACCTAATGCATGGCTGCTTTCAAGATTGTGATGATAGAAAATATAAAGTTAACTTTGTTCCTTTAATTTGCTTTTAGTTTTATAACACCCGACCCTATGCACTTCCTACTTCCTAGTTTTTTTCCCTATCTTTTACTGCATATGGATGAGAGGTATTAGTTAAAATGAATTGCTGAATAAAAAGACTTTGGTACACCTTCTATTGTGAAAGGCGCACCTGAGGCTGAGTGAGCGAGCATGAGAGTGAAATGTGAGTTATTTTTTTAACTCGGAATGTCATGTCATGTCATGTTTTCAGAATGGATTTAAAAAAATAAATTCGTAGCACGTGTGTGTAGTTTGGTACACGTGTCCTTTTTTAACGGTACATTAGTTTTTTTAATAATAATAAAGATAATTATCATTTTTCAACGATGTTTCAAATGTGTTCATTTTTTGACTTTTATGAAGTGGAAAACAAAAAATTTTCTCAAAATTAAATTGATAATTTATACATTTTATCAAGTGAAAATATGTATAATTTTCAAATTGCAAGTGGATAAAAAGAAAAAAATTCAAAATTTTCATAATAAATGATACTCACATTATTTATCATGTGTAAAAATGATAATTTCCCTTTAAATAATGGTAAATAATATTTTATAATTTTTCGTTCAAATATTTAGTTGACAGTGACATTTTAATATTAAGGTCAATTATTTCAACTAATAAAAAATTACTAAAATATTAGATTTTATATTATTTTATTGATAAAATATTATTTGTCATAAATTTAATAATAAAATATAATATTTTAATAGCAAAATATAAATGGATGTTGATATATTTTTTTAACCAGAATATATAAATTAATGAGAAATAAATAATTACTTATTTGATTAGGGACATGCATTTATTATGGAGAATTAAAGTTGGTGATGGAAAATGGTTCTTTATGAGGACATGTGGAGCTCATACGCAGGAATGTGGATTAATTGTAAAAGACTGCTGGAGAGTTGCGAACCCACATCAGCAACAAGATCATGTTCGAAACTTGGTGGATCGATCTCAGGAGGAATTGAAGCAATGGAGCGCCGTGAAGTTCGGCAATAAGAGAAGGCAGATGGGGGTTCTTCTAAAAAGGCTTACTGAACTCAAAACGATGGGGGATTCAGCTGGAATCGGATAAAGAGCTCGTGGATACAGAGAGGTAAATTGATTAAATTCTGCATGATGAGGAAATTACTGGAAGCAAAGGACTAGGGCATCCTGGATTAAAGAAGGTGATCGCAACACTAGCTAGTTTTTTTTTTAGATGAACATGACAATTGGGTAATCATGATGGAAGACATTGAGACAGAAGTCCCTAAGGGGCGTGATTTGGTGATATAGGGTTCAGGATTTCACATTGAGGTCTTGAGTTTAAATCCAATGAGTGCGTTTTTTATAAGAGTATAGGACATCCGATGATTTTACTTGCTCCGCTTAAGTCCGGAAATGATGATTTGACGGCGGTATTTCCAACGATTCCAAAAAAAAATTGAGGCAAAAATTAGGAAATACTTCACAAATTTTTTCTCATCTACCCATCCTCATATATAAGTGACCGATAGGGCAGTGACAGCTTTGGATAGTAGAATTACCCAAACTATGAAGAACGAACTTAAAACCCTTTTTACAGTAGATGAAATTCAGCAAACCTTGAAAGACATGCATCCTACAAAAGCCTCAGGCCTTGATGGTCTCCCGGCTGTTTTCTTCCAAAAGCATTGGAAGCATGTGGGGGGCCAAGTCACCAGCACCTATTTAGCAGCCCTTAATGACCTAATCGATATTTCCAGCTTGAACCATACACATTTCATCCTTATCAAAGCGTTGAAGTTCAACATTAGCAAAGCCTTCGATCGGATCGAATGGAGTTTTGTGGAGAAAGTGATGGAAAAAATGAGGTTTCCTGATAAGTGGATAAGACTTGTTCTAAATTGTATCACAACTTAAAGGTTTTTCGTTTTGATTAATGGTGATGTGAAAGGGATGATTCAACCACATAGGGGTCTAAGGCAAGGCTGTCCACTCTCCCCTACTTGTTTATTCTTTGTGTCGAGTCACTCAGTTCTTTGCTCTATAGAGCATAAATTGGAACATCCATAACTGGACTTCATTTTGCTAAGAATCTGACAGTATCACATTTGTTCTTCGCAGACGACAACTTAGTGTTTGCCATAACAGCTTACAGATCCATCAACCTATGTAATATGATTTACTGAATTATAGCCAAAACCATTGTGAATCGACTGAAAACCATATTAGATGCCATTATCTTTCTCAACCAAAGTGTTTTTATCCCAAATATGCTTATCATAGATAATATCATTATTGGGTACGAGAGCATTCATAAGCTAAGAGCATAAAACGGGTAAGAATGGTTTGATGGCGTTGAAGTTCGACATTAGCAAAGCCTTCGATCGGGTAAGAATTGTTGAAGTTGCCAGCATTCAAAAACGTGTGTGACAGTCTTCACACAGCAAGAGAGACGTGTGAAAGCTGGCCAAACCGTGTGACACTGTTCACACGGTTTTGGCACTATAAATTGGAGCCCCATTGCTTTGTAAAATCATCCCAGAAAGAGTGTTAACAGAGAGAAAGTGTGAGGTTTTTGTAGTAAGTTTTCATTTGTGTAAAACTTGTAAATTCTATTCTTGTGAGTAATAGAACATTCGATTTTTCCTCAAATATTCTCTAAAGTGATCGGTGAATCACAACAAGTGGTATCAGGAGCTTCGGTTGTACTTTGGGATCGTAAAACCGGAAAACAGAGCTTCCGATCGGAAAACCGATTCCAACGAAAGTTGTCAAAAATCCAATTTGAGGGTTGACCGGCGTAAACACACGCGTATAACGCAAGCGCACGTATCGTTCAAGTAGTATAAAAAGTATCGATCCCACGAGGACTTAAAACCTTTTATTATCAATTTATGGAGTTAAATGTTTACAAGTATCTAATAGATTGATTGTTTGATTGTGTGGTGACTTTAAAACTTAAAACAAGTAAATAAAATTGCTTGAAAGTAGATTGAAGAAAATTCAAATTTATAAAACTATACAGGGTTGTGAATCCTTCCAATATCTTTTTAAAGATGAAGTGGTTATCTTAAAATTGGGTAATATATTGATTTATTAACCTGGAACACTAAATTATATGTAAGCCTATGTCGATGGTCAGACACAAATACCCAGTTTAACCCAATTGAACCATATGTCTATGTCAACCAAATTATCTGGATTCATTAAGTTTAAGTTCCAATTATGGCTACCCCCGCCCGACAGGTATATGTCTATCCTGTAAGGAAATCTATTAAAGGGTTATCTATCCTCAAGGAAGATCGTGGACTATTGAGTCTAAGGTCTTAAACTTAAAATCCCTATGTCTAGTTCATTTTAAGTTTACCAGTTCAATTTTATTAATGGCCAGTTAATAAAAAGCATTAAGATTAAGACTCAATAAATAAATCTTTATATTACCCAAACTATAATTTAACCCCTTATAAACCGGTGATATTGGATTTCATCACAATCCCAGATAACTGGCTTAGTTACGACACATATTTACAGGTAGTAAAAACTTAAATAAAATAAAAGACATAAAGTAAATTGCTGGAAATTAAATAAAGTAAAAGTAAAAGTAAAAAGTAAAAAGTAAAAAGTAAAAAGTAAAAAATAAAATAAAAGTAAATTACTGAAAAGTAAATTGCTGAAAAATAAATTGCTGAAATTAAATAAAGTAAAAGTAGAATAAAAGAAAATGATGGGGTTAGAGGATCAATTTTTATTACTACTATTTTAGATATCTCCCTTAATATAATATATTAACTTTGCGTGATAATTACCAACCAGCCATATAGGCGGTATCCTGATTAAGTCAAATTAATAATTAATTACCAACCGACCAACCAGGCGGTATCCATATTTAGTCAGGTTAAAACCAATTTATAATTAATTACCAACCGACCAATATAGCGATATCCTCATTAAGTCAGGTTTTAAATCGTTTATATATTATAATTAAGGGAGATGAATCTAAATAGCAATAATAAACGTTTATATATTGCTTGAAAAAATAAAAACTGCAAAAGTAAAGAAAGAAAATGTTGTGCGTAAAAGTAAATTGCGGAAAGTAAAAACTGAAAAGTAAAGAAAAGAAAGTGCGAAAGCAAAAATTAATTACTGAAAACTGAAAATAAACAAACTAGATACAATCTTCTTATTTATTCTTAAGGAATTTCAAAGAAGAAAGTATGAATTTTACAAATGAAATGACTTGGTATTTATAGGCAAAATTTTACCTCCATCAAATCATCCATCAAATTCTCCACCAAATCCATTATTAATTTCTTCACTAATTACTCCACCAAATCCATAATTGCTCCACTAATTGCTTATCTTATTTGGTGGTGATTTGATAATTTTTATTAATTATTTATTAATTTATATTTTGCTTTGAAAATGATTGATAATGACTTTAATAATTACACATCACACACTTCTGGATGGTTCATCAATTTCGGTCATGAAATCTTCCGAATTCGAAAATATTTTCTCTTTCAAAATTGTAGATATTTGAGTCTTCTTTAATCTAGCACTTGAATCAGCTCAATCCGATATCTGAGTAAAAAGTTATACCCAAAATACAACAGATGCGCAAAATTGGAATTTCCAAAACTGCACTTCGTCAAAACGCCCTTTTAAGTTTCCAATCTCCAAAATTAAAATATCAAGTCCAATAATTGCGCTTATTTGACCCATATTTCATCCTAAATGATTTCATTGAGACCCGATATTATTTTATCTGCAAAATAAACTAAAACACATCAAAACGTTCATCAAACTCGAGAAACTAAACAAAATATTAAGTTAAAGGGGCGGTAAATATTAATATATTTTCCGCTCATCAAGGGTACCATCAGCTAGTTCACGGAGAGACGAGCACGGTGATATTTTTCAGCGACCGATTCGACGTCCAGAACGGCCGCACGCGCCTCACGAGCCATCCAGTGAGCAACTCACGCGCCCCCACCTGCAGCATGCGCCCCACGCGCTAACCAAGGTTGAAGACGATTACGTGGCAGCCACGTCATCGCCACGTCAGCGTTCAGTCATCGCCACGTCAGCACCATTGCCACATCAGCTGCCACGTCAGCACAGCCGGTCCCACTTGCCACGTCAGCACCACGTCAGCAGCCTGGTAAATTTCATTTAGCTCCCTGAAGTTTTGAAATTTATAGTTTTGCCCCATAACTTTTAGGAATTTACAAATCAGTCCATGTATCAGATTTAGACCAACGAAGTGTCTATTCCACCATTTTCGACCATTCCGGACGTAACAATGACCTCAGATTTGTGAAATTCATACCCATTTTTGTGTATTTTCATTTTAAACTTTAAAAACTTAAAATGAAAATGGAGGATTTTCATTCTGGTGCAATGATTAAACTGGCTGCTACTAATTACTCCCTCTGGAGACCTAGGATGATAGATTTTTTACATTGTAAAGATCTATTTGATGTCATCGAGTTGAAGAGAGAGAAACCAGAGTCTGTTAAGGAGTATGAATGGAATAAACTCAACAACAAAACTTTGGGTCAGATTAGGCAGTGGATCGGTCACAGTGTCTTCCACCATGTAGCACATGACACAAATACTAATGAAATGTGGAGAAAATTGGAAGACATGTTCGAGGGCAAAACAGCTCGGAATAAAGCCTTAATCATAAGGCGTTTGGTGAACCTGAAGCTACGGAGTGGAACTTCCATTGCAGAACACACCAACGAGTTCCAAAGTCTGGTGAACCAGTTTTCTGTAGTAGACATGCAACTGGAAGACGAAGTTCAAGCCCTATTGCTACTCAGTTCTCTTCCTGATAACTGGGAGACTCTGGTGGTTACTCTCAGCAACTCAGCTCCATGAGGCAAACTTACCATGCTTATGGTAAATGATGCCATATCAAATGAAGAATCCAGAAGAAAAGATGTGGGCTCAGATCAAACAGAAGCCCTTGTCTCGGAGTAACGAGGAAGACAACAAGAGAAACATCAAGGTGAGAGGAGAGGCAGAAGCAAAAACAGGGGCAGATCCAAGGATGGGAAAAAGACATACAAGTGCTTCCACTGTGGCATAGAAGGCCACTTGAAGAAAAATTACCGAAAACTGCAACGGGAACAGGGACAAGGCAATAACCAGCCGAAGAAGAATGACGCGGAGACACTAGTAGTTACCACGGTAGATGTAGCTATATGCTCCGGTCAGGAAGAAGCATGCATTCACACCGCAACTCAGGATGTCGAGTGGGTGGTAGATACTGCAACATCATACCACGTCACTCCTCACAGGGATTTCTTCACAACATACAGAGCATGAGACTTTGGAGCAATGAAGATGGGGAATACCAGTTCTTCTCAGATTGTAGGAATTGGCGAAATACAGTTGTAGACAAATACATGGTATACAATCACCCTGAAGGAGGTCAGACATGTTCCAGAACTTCGGCTCAACTTACTCTCGGGGGTAGCCATTGACAAACAGGGCTATGCTAGCCACTTCAGCAACGGCACTTGGAGGATGATAAAAGGTGTCATGGTCATCGTCCGAGGACATATCTGTGGAACCTTATACAAGACTCATGTGAATATTTGTGCAGAAAGCCTAAATGTAGCTGAACGGGAGGCTTCTCAGAATCTGTGGCACCAGAGACTCGGTCACATGAGTGAAATGGGGTTGTCTACCTTGACAAAGAAGGATCTGATCAATGTCTCCAAAAATGTTGTTCTGGATCCTTGCAACCATTGTCTATTCGGTAAGCAACACAAAGTCTCTTTCAATTTATCTTCTACAAAGAAATCAGAGTTACTCAGTCTGGTGTACTCGAATGTATGTGGTCCCTTGGAGGTAAACTCACTAGGCGGTAATAAATATTTTCTGACTTTTATTGACGATGCTTCTCGGAAAGTATGGGTGTATTTTCTGAAATCAAATGATCAGGTTCTGGACTATTTCAAACTGTTTCATGCCATGGTCGGGCGTGAAACAGGGAAGAAACTGAAGTGCCTTCGCACAGATAATAGATGCGAATACACTTCCAAGGAGTTCGATGCCTACTGCGGAAGTCACGACATTCGACACGAGAGGACTGTTCCACGCACCTCACAACACAATGGTATCGCTGAAAGGATGAACCGCACCATTATGGAGAAAGTCAGAAGCATGATCAGTATGACTAAGCTACCAAAGCCATTCTGGGGAGAAGCTGTTCGTGTCGCCTGCTACCTGATCAACAGGTCACCATCTGTACCGTTGAACTTCGAGATTCCGGAGAAAGTGTGGTCTGGTAAGAATCCCTCAAATTCTCACCTCAGAATATTCGGATGTTTAGCATTTGCACATGTATCCAATGAGCTCAGACAGAAGCTCGATGCAAGGACTACCCCATGCATCTTCATAGGCTATGGAGACGAAGAATTTGGATACAGGTTATGGAACCCGAAGGGAATGAAGGTCATCAGAAGCAGGGACGTAGTATTTCTTGAAGACCGGACAATAGAATACATTGAAAAGCCCAAAATGCCTTCTAAAACCAGTGCCGATAATGCTGATGTAAATCCAGACACAACCCCAGCACCTACACCAGCGGTCACAGATGATGATGAGGTGCAAGACATGTCAGAAGCAGAACCAGAGGAGGAAGGAGGTGTTGAGCAGGGGGAGCTGCAGCCTGCTCCATCAGAGGCTTCATGATCATCCACAGATCCGGATGACAACAGACAGCCAGAACCTCCAGTATGAAGATCTGAGCGAGGCCGAATTCCATCAGCCAGATACTCAGGATCAGAATACATTCTGCTTACTGACGAGGGGGAGCCAGAAACCTTCAACGAAGCTGTATCTCATAAAGAGAAAGACAAATGGCTGCACGCAATACAGGATGAGATGGAATCTCTGCAGAAGAACAACACTTATGAGATAGTCAAGCTCCCACATGGAATGAAGGCACTAAAGAACAAACAGATGTTCAAGCTCAAGAAAGATGGCAGCGGAAAAGTGGTGAAACACAAAGCTCGGCTAGTGGTCAAAGGATTCCTACAAAAAAATGGAATTGACTTTGATGAGATATTTTTACCAGTGGTAAAAATGGCTTCAATCCGAGTTATCCTAGGATTGGTCACCAGATTGAACTTGGAGCTTGAACAGATGGATGTCAAAACAACATTTCTTCATGGTGATCTGAATGAAGAAATCTACATGGAGCAGCCAGAAGGATTCAAGGTTTCAGGTAAAGAAAACCTTATTTGCAAGCTGAAAAAGAGCTTGTACGGGCTCAAGCAAGCACCGAGGCAATGGTACAAGAAGTTCGACTCATTCATGGTGGGTCAAGGCTACAAAAGAACTACGGCAGATCAGTGTGTATACATTCAGAGGTTTCCAAATGGAAATTTCGTTGCTCTTCTACTGTATGTAGATGACATGTTGATTGTTGGAAAAGAAGCAACGAAGATCAGCCAGCTGAAGAATGAGCTCTCCAAGGCTTTCGACATGAAAGACTTGGAACCGGTTCAACAGATTTTGGGAATGGAGATTGTTCGTGACAGATAGAACAAGAAGTTATGGCTTTCACATGAGAGATATATTGAACGGGTAATCAAAAGGTTTGATATACAGAAAGCCAAACCAGTCAGCGTTCCGCTAGCCCACCATTTCAAACTAAGCAATAGTTCGTGCCCCTCATCCAAGAAAGAGATAGAGGAAATGTCAGCAATATCATATTCTTCAGCTGTCGGAAGCTTTATGTATGCAATGTTATGTACCAGGCCAGATATTGCACATGCAGTGGGTGTAATGAGCCGTTTTCTCTCTAACCCTGGAAAACAACACTGAGAGGCAGTCAAATGGATTCTCAGGTACCTCAAGGGTACAACGAAGTTTCGTCTGTGTTACGGGAGAGCTGATCCGATCTTGGAAGACTATACAGATTCAGATATGGCGGGAGATCTTGATGGTAGGAAATCTACATAAGGATTCATCTACACTTTTGCAGGGGGAGCTGTGTCATGGCACTCAATATTGCAGAGGTGTATTGCATTATCCACAACAGAGGCTGAGTACATTGCCATAGCTGAGGCAGGAAAAGAAATGTTGTGGCTAAATCATTTTCTCCAAGAGTTAGGGATCAAGCAGACGGAATACAAGATACATTGTGACAGTCAGAGTGCTATGGACTTGAGCAAGAACTCAATGTATCATTCCCGGACGAAACACATTGATATTCGCTATCACTGGATACGCAAGGTGATGGATCAACAACTGCTGAGACTAGTGAAGATCTATACAGATGAGAATCCAGCCGACATGTTAACAAAGGTGGTTACCCGAGACAAGTTAGAGTTGTGCAGAGACATAACCAGAATAACTGTCAGATGACGATTGTTTCAGATACAAAGAACTACGATTGGCTTGATCCCAACTCAGGGTACGTAGGCGGTCATACATATGCAGCCAGGGGAGGATCCTTTTGAGGATCCGATTTGGATGATTGATGGTCGGCTCAGATTTTAGGGTAAATCTTCACCGAGGGGGAGATTTGTTGAATCATACACAGCTTGCATGCATCATGCATGCAAGCTGGACTTGTTGAAGTTGCCAGCACTCAAAAACGTGAGTGTATGTGTGTGACAGTCTTCACACAGCAAGAGAGACGTGTGAAAGCTGGCCAAACCGTGTGACACTGTTCACACGGTTTTGGCACTATAAATTGGAGACCCATTGCTTTGTAAAATCATCCCAGAAAGAGTGTTAACAGAGAGAAAATGTGAGGTTTTTGTAGTAAGTTTTCATTTGTGTAAAACTTGTAAATTCTATTCTTGTGAGTAATAGAACATTCGGTTTTTCCTCAAATCTTCTCTAAAGTGATCGGTGAATCACAACAGAAAGTGATGGAAAAAATGAGGTTTTCTGCTAAATGGGTAAGACTTGTTCTAAATTGTATCACAGCTTAAAAGTTTTTCGTTTTGATTAATGGTGATGCGAAATGGATGATTCAACCGCATATGGGTCTAAGACAGGGCTGTCCACTCTCCACTATTTATTTATTCTTCGTGCCGAGTCACTCAGCTTTTTGCCCCATAGAGCATAAATTGGAAAATTCATAACTGGACTTTATTTTCCTAAGAATCTGACAGTATCGCATTTATCTTCGCAGAAGACAACTTAGCATTTGCCCGAGCTATATCCCAAGGATCTAGACATCTCAATGAGATTTTTGACTGATATGCATTGGCTCGGGACATGTGTTCAATTTTCAAAAATCCTCTCTGAATTTTTGCCCAAACACAAGCTAAGCAAGTGTGGAGGCAATTCAACAGATCTTCAACCTCAATGCATCACCACTTCAAGACAAATATTTGGGGCTTCCTTCTGTTATTGGCAGAAATAAAAAGAGCATGTTCAAAGATATCAAATAAAAAGTTGTTAATAAATTACGAAACTAGTAGAACAAGTTATTCTTAAGCGGAGGGAATGAGGTTTTTATCAAAGCCGTGGTCCAGGCAATCCCCTCTTATTCGATGAGTGTCTTCAAGATTCCATAGGGTATTTGCGATGAAATTCAGAAGAAAAAAAATCATAGCGTATTGGTGAGGCACGGTTGATGCAAAAAAGAAAATCCATTGGACAAGTTGGGACCGTTTAAGTTAGTTTAAGAGAGATGGAGGGTTGGTTTTAGAAACTTTGAAGATTTTAATCAATCATTGCTGGCAAAACATGGTTGGAGAATTCTCCAAGAGCCGAACTCGCTGGTTTCAAGGATTCTTAGGCGGGATACTTCAGAAACAATAACTTTCTAAATGCGGAGTTTGGGTTTTAGCCCTATTTCATTTGGCGGAGCATCCTATGCGGTATGTGTAGGAGCTAAGAAGGGTTTACCACTATACCTCTTATGTCGGCGACCATGACAATATTAAGCTCACAACCTGTAGATAGTACGGAGAGCCCCACAAGGGGACTAAACGGAGAATAAAGAAGTCGTCATCCTGTATGAAACACTGGGAATTATTTAATGCTGCATTATACCCCTCGCAATGTCTGACCTTAAACGTGTTTGGGTTCGGAATGGTCCCTTAATGATGTCAGTGTAATATTTAGGTTTAAAGGAGGTATTATCATATCTTATAATGTAATAACATGCAACAACAATTTATATAACATAAGATTGCGTAATCACGAATAAAGAAGACGGTAAAAAGAATATAAACAAGTAAACATAAGTGTTCACAAATTATTTAAGCAAAATAAATATCAAATGAATCAAAACATATATCTTATCGATTTAGCCTCGGAGAGGCCTGGCCGGACATGTTTACAGCATGTCGGATATGATCATAATATCAATATCCGGCCGGACTTGCTGGAAGTCTAGCCGGATATATCACATACATAATAAATATAGAAAACATACCAGTGATAACGATATAATAATAAGCAGCAAAACGATAAGAACGAAACTACAAAATGTTAAAAACAAAGGAAGGAAAAGTAAACCAGCAAAATGATAAACAGTAAATAAACAGGATAACAGTCAAGCAATAATAACCATAATGCAATAAAGATAGACTGTAAAACAAGATAGTATGGGAACATGATGGGGTCGGGCGCAGCGGAAGAGCGCAGTTTGGGCGAAATTATAACTTTAAAATTTTTAAATTTACCGAATAAATTATTCAATATCTCATATGAATAATTCATCCATATTTTACATAAGCAAATTCATTCGATATCAAATAACGACATAAATAATTTAGAAACACAATGAAATATGTGAAAACGGTGAAAAACGACATTACTGGGTGAGTTTCAGGCTTACCGAATGACAGCTGTCTAGACAGTGAATTGATCACTATTCGAGCAGCCCATGACCTGCCCAAGTACTATTGGGGCTGACCTGGGTAGCCCCGTGTGTATTGGTTGGTCGGTTCAGATAAAAACATATTTTATTATTTTGCGGAAAAATATTTTAGTAAACGTTTCGTGGTGTTTCTAAATTATTTATGTCGTTAGTTGATATCAAATATATATATATATATATATATATATATATGCTTAGGTGAAATATGAATGAATTATTCATATGGGATATTGAATAATTTACTCGGTAAGTTTAAAAATTTTAAAGTTACGATTTCACCCGAACCGCGCTCTTCCGATGCGCCCGACCCTATCAAAACGGTATCAGAGGGAGTCTAACCCTACATCCATTACATTTGTCATGCTTGATATATGATATTTAATCTAATTTTATTATTTTCACATGCATATGAAATTAATTTGATTAATTTCAGATTGTTTGACAATGGGAAAATCCTCGTTAAATAAGACATTAAAGTGACTATGATGTGATCCAGAATGAGCTCTGTTTGTTGGGCCAAGTTAACTTGAAGTTATGGTTGATTGCATGGCTTGGTCAAATTGGTGTATTTGGGCCATTTTGGTGGATTTGGAAGATTCCTTGGGTTCTGGAGTTTGGTCCATGCATGAGACATTATGTGAAGGCTTTATTATGTCTAAAGCAATATTGGAATGGGTCTAGGACGTGCATGGGCTGCCTTGATTGATTTTGGGCTTTATTTCCGAATGGTGCATTAGCAGTGGCGGGATTTACGCAGTCTTCGTATTTTGGACGTAACTTTCTCGTCCGATATCTGATTTTGGTGATTCAAGTTGCATTGAAAAGAGAACTCGTAGCTCTACAACTTTGAAGTTTTCATCAAAGTCCAGTTCAGAATCCTTCATGGTCTAAATGAGGACGCAATGTATCCCTATAGTTTTTATATTTTATATATTTTTTAAGTTATGTGTTGTTTAAGTGTTGGGCTGAACATTAATTAAATTAAAAAGCCCATGGACGAAATTTTCAAGTATTTTATTAGGGTTTTATTATATTTTGGTAGAATTAGGGTTAGCCACCTATTTAAAGGGGCATTATTCATTGTAATGGATAATTAACCAATAATATATCTTTTTACAAAACAAATTGACTTTTGTCATCTTGAGGGAGTGGATTCTTCCTTGGTTCTACGGAACAAAAGCTTATCAACGTGTGGCAAGCGTTGTGGCGCTGTATCGCTGTTCAGGAATCTCCAAAGAAATAAAGAAAGGTTTTTAAGGGCAATGTTCCTTAAGGGTTGGACTTGATCTTGGAAGGATTTTGTTCTTACAAAATCAAGATTCACGGTTCTTGGGGCTTAGAACACGTGGAGAGGTTTGCTTGGCTTTGTTCCAGGCAGGTTTCTATCAGACTAGTATTAGGAATATTTATTTCTTGGTCGGCCTTATTAGTACGGATGAAAATAATTTTCTAATGTTGTAGTTGTATCGTGTCAAAGTTGTGCAGTTATGACTGATGGTAGTTCATTTGTGCAGGTAAAACTTATATTATAACAGACAAATTCAAGTGAAAGTGGAAATCATGAACGTGCCAAAGCTTTCAGAACTACATCGGTAGCTTGAGTTTGTCATTGACAAGTGTAGCCTTGATACACCTCCTGTGAATGTGCCAAAGCTATCACAATGAGAAACTGTCAGGACCAGAATCAAGAGTCACAGTGAATGTGATTGACAGTGAGTTGTCTACCTGTGAATATACATAGGCGAGAACGTGCCAAAACTGTGAGGCGAAATATATTCATGAGGTCCACTTCCCATTATGAAATTTCATTTTATTATTGAATTCTCGTTTTCCGTTGGGGATTACGGTATTACGTAAAGTAGTGGGAGGCAATGCTGGGTTAAAAATTCATAACTAAGGTTGTGTGTAATATTATGAAAATTGTCACTTATGTTTTTCCTTATTCAATTATATAGAACTTTTAAACTATTGCATGCATATTTTATATATGTTTTCTGACTTCATTTATGGTTGAAGATGTCTAAAATAGGTTATAGATGAATAGCAGGCTTGGATATTGTTAGATTAGTCTAAACCATCGGGAATTGTTTCTAAATAGATATCTGTTTTAAGATATAATTATGTAGAGATAATAGTTTCTTGTTGGTAAGGATTGACATGAATTAGTTAATGTCTCGAGATTCTTGACATGAATTAAGAAAACCTCATTAGATATTTGTTTATTTGATAATGACGTTTCTTGGTTTTAGTGACTTTTAGAGGTGATGTGTCCGACAGAGTTTGCTAATCAATTATTTGCAATTGTTGTGAATAGTTGAAGGCAAATTACAAAGTTAAAGAAAGAAGATATGTATAGTTGTGTGTAGAGAATATTGATTCTCACAATACGACAACTATAGGTATTGGATACCAGATCTCATGTCTAGTTATTTAAAATATTATTTAGTGGTTGTTTTGATATATGAAATCAGAAATTGTGACTATTGGATAGTTACTTGTTCTTTATAAACAGTTGTTACATATTTTAATACGACTAGTAGTGTCATTGTTGAAGTGATAAACATTAAGTAAAATATTCGGTTAAGTAAATAACTTAGAACAATATTTTATGAGATTTTATCACTTAAGCATTATATGTTTATCATGTATGGTAAATGATGATCTGATACGAGATCACATCACATATCCTTATCAATTTATTGAATATTGTATTCGGGATTGTGATTAAATCTCATTTAACCGATGATTGTCATTAGAGCATAAGATTTATTAAACCGATATATTAGATGTATGTAGTTTAATATATTGTAAAATACTTAAGGTAGTTTTCTTTACTTCGTAACTTAGTCAATGAGTTGTCATGGCTTAGTTACATATTTTTGATTAAACGCGGATAGAATATTTTGACTGGTTCAAAGATATTCAATCTGAAGTTTTGAAAACTGTATCTTTAAAATTCATTGTGAGTCTTTGAATTGTAAAAAATGTTTGAAACGATCAAACATATGAATTTATGGCAATTAATTCTAAGATTATTCGATGAATATGATTCTTACTCAATATTATTCTTCTACGATTCCATCTTGATGGAATTGGTTCATGGGAGTAATCGAATCTTATATAATTTGATTCGTTTGATATTGAGTGTTATCGAATTAGTTTCAATACTCTTTGGGATATACTCTAGTAACACTATTTCATCCTTTTAATTAAGATTCATTAGTTTTTACAGTTACGTATATGATATGTATAGGTAGAAAATTTGAATCTTGAAAATTTTGAGATTTGAATCTTTCTTTTATATAATGGTTATATAATTGAAAGTACTTACGCCTCGGATGTATAAGTAAAAGTTTATCATTTATTCTATTTAATAGAATATTACATTATATTTGATAAATATCTTTTCTACGATCCTGAGTACTAAAATTATATTATTACTTAGTGTGTAACATCGGATCTTGACATTTGTAGGAAGACTTGACTTATTAAAGTCAAATGTGAGAGTGATAAACTATAAATGGAACTATATAATTAATAAGATGAAAAGACCCTTAGACATCTTCCATATAAGTCTAATAGGATGTCAGAATCATTTGCAAAGTATTTGATACTTAATACATCTGTTGTTTTCTTATCGATGAAAATTATCCTATAACTTATAGTAAGATCGATATTTGATATCGATTTCGGAAGTTAGCATGAAATCATAGATTTAAGATTGTTCGTAGCTTACTACGATCAAGTTTTGAACTTGTTTGAGCTTTCGTTATGAATCGTTCATAAAATGTGAAAATGGTTTCTATAGCAAAAGCAAAATGTGCTTACTAAAAGTTTGACCTTTATAGTGTGACAGTGAGAAAGGTTATACTCAGCAATCTATTATAGCTTTTGAGGAAACTTTTTTTTAGTCGCACTAATTGAACAATTAAAGATCTGTTGATTAATGTTGATATTAAACTATGTATTTTTTAGCTAGGAATGTAAAGTGGCGTTCCTGAATGGTTTCTTCGGAGAAGAGATCCATTGTGATTTCTTTGCTTGAAGAGTTCATTCTATAATGGCCCGGGAGTTTGTATTCTGCTAAGTGGTGTCCATATTATACGTAAGATTGTCGTGGTGTATTTGCCGAATTTGAGGTGTTTATGTTGAAACGGGGTTGTTGTGTGCGTAACCAAATAAAGTGTTTGATGTTTAAACATGACTTGTACTAGTTGTTAATGTTATGGAATTAGGATCACATGCATCATTCATGTAACGTTTAGGATTGTAATGTTCAAGTATACTAAACGTACTTAAACTCGTGTTCCATAGATTCCACGCATGAGAGTCCCATCAACTCTATTTGAGCATGTAAGCATTGGATGTCAACTTACTAAGTGAACATTGTGTTTTCTATGTTATTTCATTTATGAATTATGCTTCCAATTTACGCAATATTATTTAGTTTTCATTCTATGCTTTCAAGTTAAATATTTACGTTTTTAGTTTATGAATTATAAATCTATGTTTTATGTTCCATGACTTACAAACTACGTATATATGTTTCCAGTTACGTATTTTTTTAATTTATGTATATGTCATATGTTATAGTTTTCATTTTCAAGTTTGCATTTTCATGTTGCATGTTTACAGTTATGTTTTTAGTTTTAGTTCATGATTATAGTTCTTAATCCATGACGTATATGGTTTCAAGTCGTGTTTTAGTTTACAAATGATGTATTTCAAGTGTCATGTTTACGATTTTCAATTGACGTATTCTATAGGTCATGTTTACAAGTCATGTTTTCATGCCATAAGTTCACAGTTTTTGTTTTCAACATATGTATCATGTTCTAGGTTTTCATTTGATGTTTTATGTTCTCATATGTTATGCTCTCAAGTTTTCAATTGACGTATTTTATGTTTTCCAATTGTCATTTCACGTTCTAAGTTTTCATAAAATATGCTCTTAGCTCATAATTTCCATGATTTTCACGCTTAAGTTCTCAGTAAAATATTTACAAAAACAAGTAATAAAATATTTTTAAATCACCAGTAGAGTATCATCCCATCATATTTAGCGCCTCGGGTTTAATCAAGATGCCTTATGGGGCACTGATCGCCCTTATAGGCTTATTCATATTTATGTTTCCTTGTTTACACTATGTTAAGTCTCGCTAAGTAGGTTTCACGCCCCCAGGTTACGATACTGTTGATGTTTTCAGATAATGTTTATAATTTCAGCTCATGAAATGATTTTAATTCATGATTAAGTTTTTCAAATACAGTCATTTTACATTTCAAATCATGTTTATGCTTTAGCTCATGCTTATGTTTTACAATTTACAATTTACAATTATGTTTTTAGTTAATGCAGTTTTAGTCATGTTTTCACTTGACGATATAATTTTAGTCTTTTCATGTTTATAATTGACGTCATGTGGTCTTCAATCATGTCATGTCCCATATTGACGTTATTCCATTTGCAATCATGTTTTCCTATGACGTGGTTCAATTTCATGTCAAGATTTTAGTTGACGGTAAAGTTATAATTTCCAGTTTAAGTGATGGTTTCAAGTTATGTCTACAGTTTTCAGCGTTACGTTGACGTTTACAATTCATGTCCTAATTATAGGGCCACGATGTGATTTCAGCTTTCATGTTATTATGTTATTATGTTCAGTTTCCAATTATGTTATAAATTTTCAGAGCATGATACAATTTAACGTATATGAATGTGAATTTCGTTATCCAGGTTTGCGTAATTTTCAGTCAGTTACGTATATGACATTACGCTATTTTATGTTTTTATGTTTGACACATTCAAAAAGTGGTTATTTACTCTCAAGAATAAGAGTGTCAAAGTAATAAAATAACCTCGTAAGTCTGGGGTCGATCCACAAGGAATTAATTTAGTAAAACAAAATAACAATTCGAGTGAAATAAAAATATTAGATTTGTTTGAAGTGATGAAAAATTTTAAATTGAACTACAACAATAAATTAAAATGCTAATGTTAGGAGATTCACTCTTAATATTTCAAATATAGAGAAATCTTACTTTTTATAATATACAAATTGTTATTATTACCCAGTTAATTTGCTTCAGGAATTAATTATGCCAAAACACATAAAACATGCCATAAAGACGGTGGTAATATTTGTATATAACAAGTCAAGTACTCAATTATGCCAAAAAAATAAAACCAGCCATATAGGCGGTAACAAAGTTTGTCAATAATTAATCCAGATTTAAATTACTTATTCATATTACAATTTATATATTATAATACAAATAATATTAATCTATATTCTCATATTAACAATTTCACTCTTTACCCCAGCCGGATGAAATTAGCTACCCATGATTTGAAGAAAAACATGCATAATTTTATTACGGAAAGAAAAAGAAATTACAAGAAAGCTTAAAAAGTAAAACACACAAGATACTCTCTCTCAAATTTTACAAGAGAACTTTGAAAGAAAGCATGAGGAAAAATGAGAGGCGAGCACATCTATTTATAGTAAAAATGCTCATCTCTAAATTATTAATAATAACTTTCCAAATCAAATACAAACAACAAATTTTTACTAATTTATTTTTTTTTTTGACTTTTTTTTTGATTTTTTGTTGATAATTTTACAAACATGATCACAATCCACCTAAAGTGGATTATGACTTTTCAAATTTTATTTTTTATTTTTTATTTTTTTACTTTATTTTCTAATAATTAAAATTACATGCAACACACATTGATGTCTTCCCTAATTTCGACCTTGAAAACCTCAGAACTAGAAATTATTGTAAACAGCAACGTTGTAGATATTTTAGTCTTATTTCATCTGAAACTGAAATCGGCTCAATCTGATATCGAAGTAAAAAGTTATGGCCAAATTACGAAAATTACGAAAAACAGAAATTTCCGAAATCGTATACTATTAGAATGCCCTTTCAAGTTTCCGGCCTCCAAAATCCAAATATCACGTCCATTTTTCTAGTTATGCATTCAAGATATTATTTCACCTAGATAAGAAATAAAAATCACAATAAAATATATAAAACATAAATTTAAATATTATTTTATAAATGTGCTAAATTAAAGAGATCAATGAAATTATAAGTTTAAAATGATTAGTTTCTATTTTATTAAGTGTACACTTTTAATGTTCATCACACCCCCAACCAGTTTATAAGTAGTCCATGTAATTTAAGCGAAAACTTTTAAAAAAAATCTTATCCAAATTAGTAATTATTTTATTTCTTTCTAAATCATCAAATAAGTAAATTCTTATGTATCAATCAATTCATTGTGCCCACAATATTCACAGGTCTTGTTGAAAATATATTAATATTTTTGTTCTAAAGTATATCAGAATTCACACCTTTTGGCAATTGTAGTTTATTTGAAAATACAAAAATAGTTTTTTTTTTAAAAAAATAATAATATATCTTCAATCATTGTAGCGAGCTTTGAGCCAATGACTCTCAAACCAGTTGGCTTTAGGGCAGTAAGTGTTATGACACCCCTACAGACTTAATTGCTAGGATCCCAAAAGTTAAAAAGAAGAAGTGTCTGATTTCCTTAAGTTTTATCTTTAACCCATGTAACAAGCTTCATATTAGTGACTCTCAGACCAGTTGTCCTTAGGGCACTAAGTGTTAAAACACCTCACTGACTTAATTACTCGAGTTAGATAGGGTATGAAATCGAACTTATTCACACACGTTTTTTTTTCTGTTAAATTAACTCAAGCTCTACCATTTTATGCGAACAATCACTGTTTGCTGAGGTAAGATGTCTGGTTACTAAGTAAAAGCATGATTTGTTTTTTTTGAAAAAAAAAAAGTAATTTCACTGCCTTTAGCTACTACCTCCAACAAGCTAGAGAACTAAATATTACAAAATTTTCACTTACAACTCATGATAATATGTTACCTTGTACGTTGATAATACCTATCAAATGAGCTTATGAAGATAAAATTTAATCAATATTATGGAGAATTCACAAATTTAAATGATTCAAAAAAGAACAAAAATAATTTGTTACGAATTATTTTGAGATGCGTCTCAGGAGCGAAAACTCCTTACACAACCATATTTGAACAATAATTCCACTTGGTTAGTCAAAAATTTATTATTAAATCACCTGTAGTTTTTTTGAAAAAAATACAAAAGAAATCAACACAAAATATTTTTTTTTACACACAAACTAACAACAAAGCAATAACAACATTAAAAAACTTTTTTTTTTTTATTTTTGAAAGAAAAACACAACATGAAAACAAAAACTATACAATAAACTATCTCATCCCCAACCAAATTGAGACATTATCCTCAATATTTGAAAAAGAAGAAGCATAGTTTAAAAGACATCATCTGGTTAGTGTGGAATTCATAATTGAATATACGACTCTGATACTAAAAAGAAATGTTACATATTAAAACAATAAAATGAAATCAAAATAGTAAATGATATGTACTGATAGTTGTGATTGTGGCTGAAATCTTCCTTTGGTTTTACGTCCAGTAACGGCTTGAAAGTCCTTTATGGGTTGGGGCTATGCTTCTCATCCAATTTTCTTATAAATTAGCAAACAGAGTCTTTTAAAGTCAGATTCCTGAGACTGTATTGTTCTTTTTCTTTTGAAATTATGTATGTAAGTTGTGAATCAATCTATCAAATCCACTAGGATGCGTCTCAAGAGTCAATGATATATTATCTAAAGACTCCTTACTCAAGCCATCATTCATAAAGAATGATAACGAGTGTTGCACGTCCAACGTGCACATTTATAATAAACACCTAATTGTTTAGCTCTCCGTTTCTTAGCATATGTGTTTTTTACCAAACCAGATATGTAAGAGCTGAATCAATTAAGAAATTTAAGGACTTATGTTTTAATCACATATTTCTTGTAAGAGTTTAACATTTTTTTGGGTGGACGACGTGTCCTGACATTATCTTTGAAATGTATTCTGCATGTCCACTTTAAATAATTAATGCATTTTATATCTTTTAAAATCCATCTAATTCATTGTTTATGTTTTCTCAACACATTTAACAACTTACCTTCTTGATCGTTTGTGAGAGAAGAAGAAATTACCACTGGGTAAGTTTATTTATCTCCAAGAAATGTATATTTCAATCCTTCAGACAGAGTGTTTAATTCTAATTTGGCTGTTTCTTCATGTTTTTATTCTTCAAGTGTTTGTAGTTCCTCAAAATTTTGTTTCCCTCCATCGTCTTCTGGTTCCTGTGTAAAATCAAGTAAAGAAAAATCCTTATAAATATCTGAATCTAATTGCGTACTTGATTTAAGGAAATTAATTGTACGAATTTCCGTGGGATCAGATAAAATCCCCTGAATATATTCCTCCATAATTGGTTCAATTAGTTTCATGCACTCGTCTTCATTGTCCTCATTGTATGGTTGTTTGCACATGTTAAAAATATTAAGCTCCAACGTCATATTGCCAAATGAAAAATTCATAATTATATTCCTGCAATTAATTAAAGTATTAGCTGTTGCTAAAAATGGACGACCAAGTATTACAGGAATTGACTTATAACTATCTGCTACAGGTTATGTTTCAAAGACAATAAAATCCACGGGATATATGAATTTATTGACTTGTAATAACACATCTTCAACAATTCCTTTTGGTATATTAACTGATCTATCGATAAGTAAAAGAGTAATTGAGGTTGATTTTAATTCGCCAATATTAAGTTGTTGGTAAATCGAAAATGGAAGCAAATTGACACTGATTCTAAGATCAAGCAAATCATGTTCAATTTTTTGATTTCCAATAATATATGAAATAGTTGGACAACCGAGATCTTTGTATTTTAATGCATTATTGGTTGAGAGAATGGAACTTACCTGTTCAGCTAGAAAAGCTTTCTTTTTTACCTGATGTTTCCTATTAACGGTGCACAAGTCTTTCAGAAATTTGGCATAAGATGGTATATGTTGGATGACATCCAACAAAGGAATATTGACATTTACTTGTTTGAATATTTCATATATCTTTAGGGAATGGTTCAATTTCTTTATTTTTAATGCTTGAGGAAATGGAGGTGCATGAGAAAAATTATTTATCATCAATGATAGGTAATGGTTCATCAACCCATTCTTTACCCTCTAAATCTGATTTATTTTCAATTTTGTGAGGTTCAAGAATAGGTTTGTGGATGACCTTACCACTGCGAAGAGTAATAACATATTTGACTTGATCTATGTGTTGTCTACCACAACTACCCTCGTGAGGATTTTGATGACTCTTAGGGTTTGGTTGTGGTTGTGCATAAAACTTTCATTTCTCATTAATAGACAATGCATATGTGATTTTGGAGAAAGTATCTTTCAGATCGATCAATGTTTTCACATTTTGGTTATTGATGACTTCTTGTTTCTCAATGAATGCATGCAAGGTATCCTCAAGGGTTTTCCTAAGTGATGGGACATATGGTGCATAATACTGGGAATTTTGGAAATTCAGATGTACCTTGGGAGGTTGTTGCGATGGTTGTGCTTGGTTATCATTCCTCCAATTGACGTTTGGATGGTTTCTCCAACAAGAATTATAAATTTGGGAGTATGGGTTCGGATTTGGTCTATTGAAAGTGTTTATGGAACTGACTTGGTCATGAAGGCATTCTTGGAGGGCTATCAAGGTTTGACAAACTTGTGTGACATGTTTATTTGAATTACAGTTTTGACAGGTGACTTCTTGAATAGACTTAACATGATCACTCTTCCTTATTTCTAATGCCTCGACTTTTTTAGCTAGAAATGCATATTTTGCAGAAAGACCATGGTCTGCCCTAATGTTAAACATACATATAACAAATGACTGTGGTTTTACAAACAACTCATAAGTGCCAATTGTGTCACATTGTTGTGCATTTTCTTCTATGTGTTCTAGGTAATCTAGTGCATCTTTAAAATTTTTATCCCTAAATTCACCATTACACATCATTTCCATTACTTGTCTACCTTAAGGTGTTAAAACCCTTGTAAAAATAGGCAACTAGCCTCCATGTTTCAAAATCGTGATGTGGACAAACATTCAACATCTCTTTAAATCTCTCTCAACATTGGTAATGTGTTTCCCCCGATTCTTTTGTGAAAGTTGTGATTCTTCTCTTAAAGGAGTTTGTCCTGTGAGGGGAAAGAATTTTTTTAGAAACTGCTCTTGCAAATCATCTCATGTTCAGATGGATCATAACCTAAGGTTATGCAGTCAAATTTTAACTTTATCCTTTAAAGAAAATGGAAAAACTATAATCGAATTATATTCATACTGTAATTTTGGTCTCTGCATGTGTTACACACCTCTTCAAATTCCCTTAAGTGTTGATAAGGACTTTTTGATTCTAGACCGTGAAATGTGGGTAAAAATTGGATGACACCTAGTTTAAAATTGAAACTGTTGGGTAGGCGCAGCGGAAGGATGCGGTAGAAGGCGAAAATGATTTTTAAACATTTTAAAAAAAATTCGAGCAAATTAATTAATATCAAATATTTTTATTTCACTCAAATAATTTTAAATATATTATTTACTAATATTTAATAATGTAATATATTTCGTTACACGACGAATTATTTTACGAAAATATTTTTCGACAAATACTACGTGTAACGGACAAATCGGTTGACCAACAGCCGAGCCAGGGAACCCGGTCATTTTGGCAGTGTTCATTCAGCCCTTAGGCTGCCCGAAAAGTGTCCAGTTTGCTAGGTTCACAGTCGCAACGCGACAAGCTCGTTTCGACGCGAATTTCACTATTTTCTCGCGTTTTCGCCCTGGAATAATATCCGGATTTAATCCACCACCCAATACACATCCAAATAACATACTTTTTCATGAAAAATATTATGTTTTAAAGGACCAAATCAGATCTGATCCAGTTTTTATTTTTGTCCAATTTTCATGTCAAAATTCAATTTATTCACAAAATTAATCCAATTAATTTACACAAAATTTATCACCATAATACAAAGTTCCAAGAACAATTCTAGGCAAAATTAGAGTGGTAAAATTACTCTAGAGTGACAATTTCAATTTTTAGATTAATTTCATAATTAATCATTTACACGTGCTCAATAAAGAAAACTATTAAGGTTTAATAAACTATCAACACCAAGTTTTGTTCCAAACATATATATCCAAGATCCATATGTATATTAAACATGTAATGTATATTATTTATAAATTTACATGCTTGAGAAACAAAAATTAAGAAAAGTGAAATGAGGAACTCTAAATTACCTTAATTAAAGTTCCAATTTCTTCAAATTCCTTATCCTTGGTGTTGAACAATTTATTATAAACCCTAACTCCTCTTTTATTTATTTTCTCAACACATGAGAAGTGGTTAAAACCTTGAAAAATGGAAACAAGTTCCATTTATATTTTTTTTAAACCCATTTTTCAAAATTGGCATTATTTTTCAACAAAAATAATAATTTCTGTAGCAAAAAAATTGATACAATTTTAATCTTATCCAAAATTAATTATTATTTTGATTTTTGTTAATTAAAAAACCATATGTCAAAATTTCATGGTTTGACAAATCAAAATTTGCCAATTAAATAAGAATATTCCAATAATATTCTTATCTAAATAAATAATTAATTAACTATTTAAATTATTTATTTATCTAATTAACAAAGAGACAAAATAATATTATGGAATAATATTCGAAGAATATTCTTCCATTTTATCATTATTAATAATTAATTAATTAATAATAATAATAAAACAAGTGTCAAAATTTAATTGGTTAATAATGTATATCTAATCTAAATTATGTATCGTATTCAAATACACATTATTTAATACGCGTGTGTAAATTATGAATAATCTGAATTATCCATAATTAATTGCTCAAGTGCTCAACGAGTACACTTTATATTGTGGGACTCTCTAGGTTCAAGTTTATCTGTCACGAAAACCATTTCCATGTCCGTAATTTATCCACTCACAAATTACGACGACCACAGATAATCGAGTTGAACCATCCAAGTCGAAGTCATTGCATATATATAATCCATCAGTTGTAGGTTATCCGAATTGTTCCGGAGATATAGATTAAACGTCAAATCTCCGCTATGAATATTTCACGTGTCGCGACATAATTTTGATTCTTCAATAAATATTCGGACTTCGTTTCCGAATCATACCTCGGCCAAGGATTTCAAAGAATCACAAATTGGACACCTAAATCCCATACATGGGATTGACAGATCGTATCTGGATACATCACATGATATCATGAGTATCAGTCCATATCCGACGAAAAGGAAGGGGTTTGATCTTAAAAGATCGTTGCCATGACTGCCATCAAAGTACGGAGGATATCTTACATATCCACAGTGGTATCACAAGCCAAATGAGCTAATATGCTATTCGACTCGTAAAGATTCATATTGAAGTTGGCGTACCATCTATCAGGAATCTTTGAATGAGTCGTTCAGTATCATCCAGTAAATACATACGTGTCTATATCACTCTCTCAAGACTCATGGTTTACTAAGATAAACTATTAGAACAATTCTAATATACGACATGTACCGGTCTCACGGGTTTACTAACTAACCAAGTATGTAAACCTTGCCTATGAATAATTTAAGAATGAATTGTATTGTGACATTTCTCAGTAACAATTACGGCACTTTTGCAATTACGTCGTAACTATTCATTCTATGGTCTTTTACGACTTTACCATATAATAAACTATATTGATGAAAATTACTAAATTGTATTCATAATAAAACAAAAATGTACATTGTATTTACAATAAATACAACTAAATTTTGGTGCATCGAGCACCAACTCTAACAAAAATGTGCTGCATCTGGAGGAAAAACAATGCAAGATGATGATCATGTCCTAGTGGGATTCATGAATTTTCTGAGTGTTCTATGATGATTAAGATTGTCATGCTGAGACTCATTTTCTTCCTGATCAATTGTTTGTTCAACTCAGGTAGTTGGATTTTCATTTTAGTTCTCGGTCATTTTGACTGACGATGAAATTAATGACGACTCTATTTAATCTATTGATAGATGATCGAGACCAATGTCTCATGCAACCTAAATGTAAACTATATGATAAAATTAAAATATGCAAATGCAATACTTACAAAAAGAATAAAAAATAAACAAGTGAACGAAAAAAATTAAAATAAATGACAAAAAAATACAAATGTAGTGTTAAAAAAATGAGATACAGAAAATACAAACAAAATAAAAAATAAAAAGAAAAGAAAAGAAAAACATATATAAGGATAATAAATTATTATTATATCTACTAAATTATATTCTTCGGCAACGGCACCAAAAACTTGACACGCTGAAAAAGTGATTATTTACTCTCAAGTATAAGAGTGTCGAAGTAATAAAATAACCCGGTAAGTCTGGGATCGATCCACAGGAAATTAATTTAATAAAATAAAATAACAATTTAAGTGAAATAAAAATATTTGATTTGTTTGAAGTGATGAAATTTTTTAAATTGAACTACAACAATAAGTTAAAATATCGGGGTTAGGAGATTCACTCTTAATATTTCAAATATAGAGAAATCTTACTTTTTATAATATACAAATTGTTATTATTACCCAGTTAATTTACTTTAGAATTAATTATGCCAAAACACATAAAACCAACTATAAAGATGGTGATAATATTTTGTCTATAACAAGTCCAGTTAGGTACTCAATTATGCCAAAAAATAAAATCAGCCATATATATGGTAGCAAAGTTTGTCAATAATTAATTCAGATTTAAATTACTTATTCAGATTTCAATTTACATATTATGATACAAATAATATTAATCTATATTCTCATATTAAGAGCTTCACTCTTTACCCCAACATGATGAAATTAGCTACATATGATTTGAAGAAAAAATGCATAATTTTATTACCAAAAAAAAAAAAAATTACAAGAAAGCTTAAAAAATAAAACACACAAGATACTCTCTCTCAAATTTTACAAGAGAACTTTGAAAGAAAGTATGAAGAAAAATGAGAGGTGAACACCTCTATTTATAGTAGAAGTGCACATCTCTCAATTATTAATAACAACTCTCCAAATCAAATATAAACAATAAACGTTTACTAATTTATTTTTTTCTTTTTCCTTTTTTTGATTTTTTGTTGATAATTTTACAAATATGATCACAATACACCTGAAGTGGATTATGACATTTTAACTTTATTTTTTTTATTTTTTTACTTTATTTTTTAATAATTAAAATTACATGCAACACACATTGATGTATTCACCAATTTAAACCTTGAAAACCTCAGAACTAGAAATTATTGTAAATAGCAAAGTTGTAGATATTTGACTCTTCTTTCATCTGGAACTGAAATCGGCTCAATCCGATATCAGAGTAAAAAGTTATGGCCAAATTACAAAAACTGCGCAAAATTGAAATTTCCAAAATTATATACTGTTAGAACGCCCTTTCAAGTTTCCACCCTCCAAAATTCAAATGTCACGTCCATTTTTCTAGTTATGCATCCAATATATTATTTCACCTACATAAGAAATAAAAATCACAATAAAAATATATAAAACGTAAATTTAATTATTATTTTACAAATGTGTTAAATTAAGAGGATTAATGAAATTATAACTATAAAATGATTAAGTTTCTACTTTATTAAGTGTACACTTTTTAATGTTCATCAATATTCACTTACTAAGTCGTTCGTACGAGTTACTCTTTGCATTTTCTGTGTCTGTTGCAGATTCCATGTATGCGGAGAACAAACTTTAGGGACGATGGACACTAGTTACAGTCATTAGGGTTAGTAATTAAGTTCAGAGTCAGGGTCCACATGCACACAGTTTGGTAATGTTATGCCTTATGGCCGATAGTTAATAATTATGCGATTCAAGTTAAGATAGATATATTTTAAACAGTCCATATGTAATGATACAAGTTTATAATATGTTAACAAAATAATTAGTTCATAAGATATTTAGCTTCAAATATGCATGTTATGGCAGATTTATGGGATAATGTCAGGTATGCGTAGTGTAGTTTAATACATGAATAGCTATTGTCATGTTATGCATGTTTAAGTCATGAGTAATCATATAGTGCACGCTTAAATCACGAGACTCAGAGAAATAGCATCGATGTCTCTTGTAGATTACGTCCCGAAAATATTGGGATGTGACATAAACTTTAAAGATCATTTTCTATGGTATTGAGTCCTTCAAGTTATTTGAATCAACATGATCCCTTATTTTCATTTTCACTTTTATTTGATGAGTAATTTTTTGATACAATTAAGATATGATGATATAATATCACCCATTTATGAACATATGATAAGTGTAGTTATATTATATATAACTACTATTTATTTGGTAATTATTAATATTTTAGAACACATGATAAAATACTAACAAATTTTTACACAAGTGACATAATATTACCCTTGAATTATAGAAATATTCCGTGAAATTAGTATTTTATTAATGAATGCCACATGATATTACTATGGAGTATGGTTTAATTTTCTTTCTAAATATAAACATGTTAATTAGTAAAGAATTGAAAAAAAAAATCTAAATTTTGCAAAATGTGGTTGGGATTTTTTTTCGACCCTAAGGCCCAAACTCAATTCTCACTAAATTTTTTATATATGTTGTTCAATTAATGGGTATGAAAATTATTTTTTTTTATCAATTTTATTATATCAATCCTGCGGACTCTCGTACGGATTACCGTTCAATAAAATACCTGTGAGACGACAAGTCATTTCACTTGGCAATGGCCAAGGACTTCTATTCCGATTCTGATTCCTCTTCAACTGTTCATCTCAACATCGGGCAGTAAATTTACATCATCTGTAATGCTTTACCAATTACCAGTACATGCGTTACATAACCGACATGTCGTCAGTTTTTTTCTTTATTGCGATTTACATATTTGTTACCGGTCATGTTAAAGGATTACATAGAATTGATCGCATGTTAAAGGAAGTGTGAAAATATAAATTCCTTCGTTTTTATTTAGCTTTAATTTTGTTTGTAATTACTCGTAATTGAGTTTTTTCAACTGAAATTTGTGAATTATTAGCTCTTTAGATTACTTAATATTTGATTGCTCTCTATTTGTTTCCCGGAAAATAAAGGGCAAATTTCATTAATATATATGTAAGAGGAAAGAAATTTTATACTGACAATTGATACTCTGACTCAGCGCGAGCCTGAGTCTATGCTTGCAGCTATGTTCAGTGGTCGACATACTGCATGCCGAGACTCTGAGAAGGTGTATGACTCTATCTTAGTATAGTTGCTTGCGCTTGGTATACACTGCATTAGAATTTCTTTTTTATTGTTTTTTCCTGTGGGGTTGAGGGAAGAAAAAATGTTTTTTTTTTTAATCGTTAGAAATCCCACCACCAAACTATCTCTTTCGGGTTTAAGCGGAACAGTTAAAACCCCTGCTGTCTCAGGCTCTTACAAAAAACGCACTTCCTGGATTCGAATCCAAGACCTCAAGGTGAGATCTTGAACCTTACACTACCAAGCTACGCTCCTTGGAGACAATAAGAAGAAATGTTGTTAGTACCACTTTTATTGGCATGCGTCCGAGACAAAACAAGTTCAATTGAGTTGTAATTTTTCATGAAGGTCTTGGTGCAATTGGACTGGTTTTTGGCTGTTGTGCATCAGACATGCGTTAGTGGTGCGTTCGTTGCAGCGTTCAAACATTGACGTTAGTGCTGCGTTCGTTATTTGGTTCGAACGTGTGGCGTTAGTGCACGTTCTGCTTTGGGTTTGAACGAGATCATTCCAGAGAGCAAACGTTCGAGACACGTTCTTATTCGGTTCGAACGAGATCATTCCAGAGAGCATCCGTTCGTTGTGCGTTCGAGTGGCGTTCGAACGAGTCTTTCCAGTAGGCATGCGTTCGTGTTGCGTTCGAGTAAACGTTCGAACGCCAGTCGCGTTTTTCAGTCTTTTGCCTTTGAAAAACCCTAGCTTTTCACCCTTCCTTTAAATAGAACATGTAGCCACCATCCCCATTAGTTGGAGCATATTTTCCTTGAGCCAAAATCTTTTAAAGCTTTCAACCTTTCTTGAATCCACCATTAAAGACTTCTTCATCTTCTTGTCTTCTTCTTTAATGGTGTGATTCCATCTTTGTTAAACCTTCAACACAACTTAACTCAAATTCCCTAATCCTTTAGAGTTCTTTAGGAGGAAGTTTGGTAGTCGGAGTTCCGGCGTCAAAGGTGATACAATATACTCAGAGACTTCAGACGTTCTGAAGAAAATCGTGGGTCGCGGGCTTAAGGAGTTGCCTTGAGTTCTTGCAGTATTGAGGTACTTGAGTCGGTGGAGTTGCCACCATAGGTCTTGGCCATTGCTGTAAGTTTTTTTTCTATATAATGGATTGGGCTGGTAGCCGATATACCCGGAGTGATTTTTTACTCGCACGAGTTTTCCACTTCGTCACCAAAATTATTGTGTTGATTTTGTGTGATTGATTTTATTTTCCGTAATTTATATTTTGATTTGAATTGATATTGTGGATATTATTTATGTTCTATTGGGTTGCTTATTGAATCTCCATAGACACATTAATTAGGACTTGTCTGGATTAATTGTGATATATTCCGCATAGGGTCAGAACTTAGGGCTAATCGCGAATTTTCAAATGTGATGAGGGAAGTTGGAATAGTGAACTATCCCTTCAAACCAACAAAACTCAATCATTCCTTACATTTGTGGAAGAATGATGAAAAGAATGAATTCTGCTGAAGGGGAAAATCATTACCGAATTAATAATTACAACACTTCCATCGTATCAACTAATCAAAGAGAAAGAATGATGACTCACATTTCATTTTTTCTCTTCATCTTCTTCCTTCTGCCAACAATAGAGTAAAAATTGTAATTTTAGCCGTAACTTCGTAGTAAATAACCCATTTTCGCAAACTTCTTTCCAAGTGATCTTTTTGATCTTATGGAAACTCCAAATGACCAGTTTTGGGATCTTATTCTGATTTATGGCTTTCATTTTAGTCATAGAGGCATTGGAGAGTGTTTCACCATTAAGAAATATATTTTTATGATTTTCCTATGATTTATTGCATTAATTTGAATAGCACTACTCTTGAGTATATTATTCAGATTATGATCTTTGGTCATATTGAATTCTTGTCGGGATATGTCTTTGTTGATAGGGATGGAAAACATTTTTGGCATATTCTAAATTGATTAGGAGATGGTGTTGTTCCCACGTTAACAGAGTCGAAGTAGTTAGAGCTTCTACAGGGAGTAGAATATTATCAATTTCTCGTAAGTCATGGTTTCTTGTAGCATATTAACATCAATTTGAAAAGAAACATTATTATTTGGAAGCACTTGTGCCAAGTGCATGTCCTTTATTATGTATTTTGCTGCTTTAAATTTATGATTAAGATTTGTAATTTGTTTTGGATTATATTGATATGCTCCAGGTGAACTTCTGTCCTTTTGCTTTAATCTTCATATTTGTTTTCTTTTTATCAGCATGACATTATAGTTCAGTTGGTTTTATGTTTTAAAGGTACCTCACTTATATAAGTTCCTAATTTTTATGAACTATAAAGTTGGTTTTAAAGGAACCTCAGTTGGATTTGGTTTTATGTTTTAAAGGAATAAATTGAAAGTCACTTTTTAATAATAGTTTGCATCTTACATGTTTTTATTTCAGGGACAAATAGAGAGAATCAATGATGTCTTAAATAAGAGAAAGGAAGAAACTGAGTTAGATAAGGAATTGACACGCATTGATATCATCAAGTGTATTAAATCTTTCTGGCCTTGATCTTTCTAAAATTGTAATTTTTACTGAATCCAGCTGCTTGAAAGAATTTGCTGCATGAATGCTTTCAATTTTATGCCAGCTATATATAATTTGGTTTCAGAGTAAGCCACGTATTTACCAATTTATGCATTTGTTTTGCTAGTTTTGTGAAATCTGGAGAAGCGGTTTGGTTTATTCTGGTCATTGTAACAGCTTATGGTTTCATTTGGCTTCTTTGATAGCCTATCTTCAATTGGCAAAATTTCGGGTCGGTTTAATTTTTATTATTATATGTTTCATGAGTAAATATTCATGTCAGTTTGAAGTTTCTTACAATTGGTCAGCTTACAATTTTCATGTATGTGATAGTACCTAATGGGTATAATAGGAAATAAGAAAGGATAAAAGAGTAATTTTAATTATTTAGGATTTAGATATATATTAAGGTGTTTTGTTTGTTTTCATTATGCCATGAGATTTGTGAAAATTGAGAATTGGGATTGGATGAGAAATCATAGAGAGACTGCCAGCACCTCATTATTGTTGAGCACTGGCTAGTTAAACGATTTCACATTCAACTATTCTTGTTATCTCATTTCAATTTAATTTCCATTAATAGAAGTATACTTTAGATTTTTTTTTTTTTTGGTGTTATTTGTGTGTGATTTGGAGGTCCCAATATTTGGTATCAGAGTTTTCGATCTTATCCACTGTGGTGTCTGATTGTTGAAAGAAAGCTATTAGGGGAAGAAGAAGTTGCTTAGAGGAAAAAACAGAAGTTGTGTTAATATATATATACAGGAACCCTAACTGCCACCACCACCTCCACAACCACCATCACCGTCGGCGGTGACCCTCATTAGACTCAGAAGACGCCAGCGATCAAACTCTCACCATTGTCGATGCCAAAAACCCCAGAACCACTGCGACGGCCACCGCAATAATGATTCGCCGCCGTCGATCAAGCTCACCAAGAGAAACCTCTCATGCCGACGACCAAAACCAAACCACCTTCGAAGCCAAAAGTTGCCAGAAACAGCCACCAACTAACGTGGCTTCTTCACGTAGATCCGCCGTCTACGGTGGGTTTCTGAATTGACCGCCCCCAACAGCGTCTTCCGCTCCACGAACTCTTCCAGATACGACCCTCTCAGTGTCATTCCAGTAACCGGTGACTATTCAGGTTAGTTACACTTTTGCCCATAAGTTTTCTTTCTTTTTTTTGTAATTTAGCCCACAGTTTCAATTTCTTTCGTTTTAGTCCCTAGTATTCTTATTTCTAGTGTTTTATTTTTAAAAAAAAATAGAAAAAATAGAAAAAAAATAGAAAATAGAAAACAGGAAAAAAAAAATAGCAAAAAAGAGTTAAAAAAAGATGAGGTGTATAGGAATTCCAGTCTCGAATTAGGTTCGAGTCGGCTTAAATTACTTGAGGGTGATCGATCTTGAAGGAGTCAAAATATTAGCATTGGAAACAGAAGAAGAACTAGCGAAGATTGGTGTACATCACAAAGCGAAGAATGATGGGTTCACTCAAATTAGAAAGATCCCAAGCCAGTAATGGACCCACGTACTAGTAAGATGTTGAGGGATTGAATAAAGTTGAGGAAGATCCTTGGAAAAAGTTTGATTCAATTTTGGAAAGGATGTGGGAGACGATAAAGGAATCAAGAACTAATCATGATATCCACATTGATGCCGCTCCATCATGTTAAAAGGCGAGTATTGGTCCGACACCGCTTAGGGTGAGCCACAGGAATCTCAGAAACTTTCAAATGGCCGACCGAAAAAATTCAAGCAATTTTTTGAGGTTGCATTTCAGTTTTGGCGAGATAAGGGGGTTTGTTTTAGATGTGATGAGAGATTTCATCTGAAACATGTATGTCAAATTAAAAAGGTTGAATCTGTTGATGACAAGGATTTCGTCCCCATAAATGAGAGTGAAACAAGTAATAAAGCCGAATGTGATGAGATGAAGAGTGAAGAACTCGATGTAGTGGAGCCTATAGCCGTTGAGGATGAGATCGTGCCCTTAAGGCGGCTGAGTTTTTAAAGAAACAATAGCATGATAAGGAGGAAGAAGCATTGCAACTTGTGGAATTAGTGGAGAAAGACAATGGACCAGAACTGTTTTTTATTCCTCAGGTGAAGAAATTGGAGGTGCTAGTTGTGCATTTTTAAAGTTTTGTTGGTGGATCAGTTGTCTTTGGATCGGTTCTGCAAGGGATATTTATGGACTCTTATCAATCAGTTGAATCAATTACGTATTTGAAAGAAGCTTGAGATTTCATTTGCACAATGTCATTCAAGCATGAGATATCTTTTGAGGCAATCTTCATATCCGCACTCCCACGTTGAGAACAACGTGTTTTCAAATCAGGGAGTAATGATAGGAGCTAATGGGTATAATAGGAAATAATAAAGAGTAAAATAGTCATTTTAGTTATTTAAGGTTTAGATATATATTATGGTACTTTGTTTGTTTTCATTATGCCATGAGATTTGTGAAAATTGGGAATTGGGATTGGAGGGAAAACTCTAGAGGAGGCTGCCAACACCTCATTATTGTTGAACATGGGCTGGTGAAACGATCTCACCTTCAACTATCCTTGTTATCTCATTTCAATTTAATTTCCATTAGTAGAAGTATACTTTAGATTTTGTTTTTTTGGTGTTATTTGTGTGTGATTTGGAGGTTTCCACATATTCTAATATGTAAGGCGAGAGTGACAAGATGGGGGTTTGCCTCGTCTTTCAGCACTCACTCCAGATTTCTTATTACTGGATGCGGATGCTGAGGGTTCCATTTTTCACAATGCGACTTTGCTTGAGCAAGAGAGTCAAAACATTACTTATTTTATCCCGATTACATGTATATTTTAAAATTTCCTTTTAAGGGTTTTATCTTGCCTAGGAAAGATGTGAATTTGCTGGGGCAAAACTTCGTGGAGCTTTACTAGCTGGTGCAAATCTTCAGAGTGCAAACCTACAAGGCAAATTTTCGTACTTTAATTACTCTTACATAATCTTAGTTATATACTTCTATTGATATTACTCCAAGGACTCAGCATCTATCTGCCATTCCCATGATTTGGTATATTGTTTTACTTGCATCTGTTTATTCTTTCTTTCCTTTGTAGTTCTTTCATTTATTTAATATTCCTGTATCAAAGAAATATTTCTGCAGTATCGAGTCCAAAAAGATTAATAGCAAACTATAGCATCACAAATTTTGAATTTGCAACCACGCCCTTGATTAGGAGAAGCAAACAGTTGTTAGTTTTGGTAAAGGAATTGCAATGAATACAAAATAGCACTTCTTATTTGTTTCACAAATGTCTGGAACTGCTTGCAGTAAAATTTCATTTGGATTCCAAATTTCCAATATATCTTGATAAATTCCAGATGCTTGCTTGATAGTGATACACCAAGGATCACTCAAGTTTATCAGAGGAACAACAAGCATCAGTTGGAAGTCCAGCGTCAGCAAGAAGCCCAGCCCATTCGTCCATGACATATGGCGGATCAGAGATGCGACATCTGTCTCACCTATTTTGGAATCTGCATTCTATTATTTCGCCACTTGTCTTCTTATTATTAGTTAATGTTTGTTTGCATTTTGTTATGAGGGGATTCGGTTATAAACAAAATCTTCATTTAGTTGTGGGGCATGATTATTTTGTGGTGTGAGAAATTGTAGTGAGGAGCCCCTAAGCTGCTTGAAATGCTTAGATCAGATTGTTTCTTTTGATTACCTAATACAAAGCACATTTTCCAGTATTTCTTTGCATTATTGGATTTGTACTTATCAATTGGTATCAAAGCACTATCCTTCCTGGTATGGTACGCACGAAGATGGACACAAGGACTGAGAGCATGGAGAATGAGGTAACAGGTTTGAAGGAAGAAATAGGGAATGTAAAAACAGAAATGGGAGATAGACCCGGCCGACGGTTCGGTTCCGGTTCGAAACCGAACAGAACCGGCCGGTTTCCGGTTCCACAAGTGTGGAACCGGAACACCGAACCGAACGGTTCGGTTCAGAGAAATTTTTTTTTTTGAAAATTAATTAAAATAAATGAGATTAATTTTATAAATAAAAAAAAAATTTATTACATTGAAGAGCTTGAGCTTAAATTGTTAAATTTTTAAAAATTTAAGTTGCCTACGTATCCTCCAAGGGTGAGAGGAATCAAAGCTCACGTAGTTCCATTACAAGTTTTAGACATATCCCCTTTGTAAATTATAATTTTACAATTATCAATCATCATTATCAGTTGATCCTTCGGCTCCGGTTCCGCTTGCACTTGTTGCAGAAGCATTATCGAACAAATCTTCAAAATCATCGGGGGCATCTTCTTGTTGTCTCAGATCAGCTCGAGTCCAATCATCCACACAAACTGTTGCTTCTAGAGTGCTTGGATGTAATGAAGATCGCCTAGCTTCCAATATATTACCTCCCAAGCTGAAGGCTTGCTCAACCGCAACAGTGGAAATAGGTGCTGCCAAGATCTCTTTAGCAATAATAGATAAAACAGGATATATATTTTGATGCCGGTTCCACCATTCAAGGATTTTAAAATTTTTACTGCATAAACTTTCATTAGAAAACTCAAAATTTGTAGATAAATAATTATCTAATTCAGGGTTATTAGTTGTTGTCGTATCCCTAGATTTTTTATTTCGTTGCAATAACCAACGATCCCCTGCGCTAAGTTTTGTTTGAATTACCGGTTCGCTACTACTAGATTGACCTAATGTTCCTAAGTTATATCTTACAATATAATCATTAAATAAAATAATTAAATCACTTCTTAATTTCGTCATTATGCTCGTAATATCAACATCATCTAATATTCCTAAATAACCATAGTAAGCTTGTAAACCATCATTCAAATCTTCTAATTTAAATCTAGGATAAAAAACAGCAGCAATAAGATAAAGTAAAGGAATTTCTCTAAAATAATTCAACCATTTTACCTTCATAGCAGTAATGGCTTCGAGCAAAACAATATCATTAGGGTCGTCACTGTCAACATGCTCATCGAGAGTGCCAACAATATTCAAACTCTCAAGAAGAAATAAATGTGTTGTAGGATAATAAACACCGCTAAAAACTAAAGTAGCATCATTAAAAACTCTTAAAATATCTAAAAAAATTCACAAATATCCCATTGACTAGGATAAAGTGTGATATTTTGAACATGTTGAGAAAAAAAACTACATAATGCATCTTTGTATTGAAATGCTTGACATAAAAGAAAATAAGTAGAATTCCAACGTGTTGGAACATCTCTAGAAAATTTAATCGGTTTAATACCATTTATTTTACAAAACTTGGTTCATTCTCTCCTAACTTGAGAATATGACCAAATACAGTTAAGTGCCGTTTTAATTGGATCAAGGAAAGGTGATAATAATTTTAGTCCGTCTTGCACACATATGTTAAGGACATGACATGTACAACGAATATGAAAAAATCGACCCCTTAAATTTGGTTCACATAAGGATTTTAAATCATGAATGGATGCAGTATTTGCAGATGCATGATCAAATCCAATTGTTAAAATTTTTTCTACTAAACCATATTCATCAAAAATTACCTTCATCATTCTATAAATATTATGTGCAGTATGTGGGTCATCAAAAACTCTAAATGCAATAAGTCTTTTTTGCATGGTAAATGATGCATCAATCCAATGACAAGTCACACCCATGTATGAGTGTGTTTGCCAATGGTCACTCCAAATATCAGAACATATAGAAATACGACCTTTCATCTCTTTAAATATTTCATTTAAAATAATTTTACCATCTTTATATAATTTGAAAATATGACGTTTTGTTGTGTTTCGAGTCATTCTACATGCAGCAGGGTTTAAAGCATTATGCACGTAATTAGTAAAATGAAGTTTTTCACCAAAGCTTAAAGAAAGATGTGTCATACAAGTTAATTTCGCAAATTCTTCTCTATTTTTTGCATCAGAATATTTAAATAAATCTACACTACTCGTACCTCTACTAGATGATGCGTACCTGGCCATTTGAGTCTGCGTCGTATCAATGCCAAATTCAACCGGATGATATTTTCCATGTGCTTGATCATATTGCCGTATCCACCAGAAAATTTATAGATAACCTCACAATAGTTGCAAATTGCTCGTTGTGAACCATCTTCTAGGCGTTCCAAAGTAAAATGAATTTTGAAAATATCTGAGGACCGAGCCTTGACTTATCTTCTCCGTGATTGTGCACTGACACTAGGGTCGCTCTCTTGGGTTGACATATTTGACATTATGTTCTCAGATGAGCTTGCCGTTTTTCGTTTGAGAAATTAGGAAGAAAAATAAGAAAATTGAATAATTGCGATGCGAATGATAACAAATTAACAACTAAATGAATTGAGATTGAGAATAAGAATATAAGATTATAAGAGAATTGTATTGAAGTAAGATTGAGAATAAGAGAATTATAGAAAATGAGAGAGTTGAGAATTTGGTGTGATGAAATTATGAAAAATGAATCCTATTTATAGAATTTTAGAATTTTTTTGATACCAAAAATGCCCCTAAATATAACCGTTTTATTACCGTTATTAGGGGTACATTAGTAATTTATATTTTATATAATAAAAATAATTTTAATTTTTTAATTTTTTTTAATTGGGCAGGGAGACAAACGGCTCCCTGCCCCCCCAACGGCTACTAGTCGTTGGGGGCGTAGGGTTCCTGTTGGAACCCTACGGTTCCAACCGGAGCCGTCCGAACCGGTGGAACCGTACGGTTCGGACCGGTTCGAGTTGGGGTGGAACCCCAACCGAACCGGTCCCCTTCCGATTCGGTTCCAGAACCGGAACCGGAATCGGAATCGGTTGGAACCGGAATCTTCCGGTTCCAACCGGTTCGGTTCCGATTCCGAACCGGAACCGTGGCCGGGTCTAATGGGAGAAATGAGGACAAGTTTGGATAAGGTGCTAGAGTTGTTGCTAGCCAAAGAAAAGGGGAAAGAAAAAAACACTGGAGAGACTTCAAGTGAAAGGATGGGTGAAGATCCAGGAAATCATGGACAAAGCCGAACAAGTGAAGGCTCTTATGAGCGTTATGAACATAAATGGAGAAAGTTAGAGTTACCAGTTTTTTCAGGAGAAGATCCCTACAATTGGTTGTTGAGGGTGGAACGATACTTTGTCTTGAATCATGTTGCTGATGAAGAAAAAATAGAAGCAGCTATTGTGTGCATGGATGGAAAAGCTCTCAGCTGGTACCACTGGGTTGAATCAAGAAATCCAATCTTGTCTTGGGCTGATTTTAAAAGCCAGTTACTAAAAAGGTTTAAGGATTCCCAAGAAGGGAGCGGGTACGAAAGCTTGGTTGCACTGAGACATACGGGGGACGTAGCAGAGTATCGTGAGAAATTTGAGTTGATTGCAGCACCACTAGTTGATGTTGGGGAAGATATGTTGGCTGGAGCTTTCATTAATGGCCTAAGAGACGAACTAAAAGCTGAAGTGAGGGTAAAACAGCCCACCAAAGTGCTGGAACTTATGGAGCTAGCCCAGAAGTTGGAAGATAAAAACAAGGCAATTGAAAGAGCCCAAGAACTGAGGTCTAAGACTAAGGCCTTGGTGGGACTCACTCGTGGGCTTGGTGGCCCAAATATGGGTGTGGGACACAGAACTTGACGACGCACGTTGTTCTAGGCTAGCGGCCTAGTTGGGAGTACGGAGTAGTCCGCGGAGGAACTAAACCGGAGAATGATGGAGTCGCCACCCAGTGTGAACCGGGACAAAGATTTAAGGCCGCACTCACCCCTCGCAAGGGAAGACCTCAAACCGTTGGGTTCGGAATGGTCTCTTACTTATGTCACTTGTGATGATATAATTTGTGCAATAAATCAACCGAGTCTACTCAATAATCATGCTCAAAGGGTACTTAGATCTAACATGCTTTCATCTAACCAACTCCTAATCTAAGTTTGCATGCTTGAAAGTAAATCATTAAACGGTAAACACACAATAGAACACAACGAGCATATCAAACCATTCAATTGAAATAAACAAATAACTATTTGAATATAAACATAAACTAAGCAACCTATCATGCATAAAACTAACATTATTATGCTTTGACAATAAATAATAAACTAGGACAAATCATGTTTTAAACAATAGATAAATAACCTACATACTATATCATGCTCGAATACAAGTTTGGATGGAACGAAATATGTGTCTCTTAAGTGGTACGTGGCGTTGTATCCCGAGTACAGACCGCACTACCGTCCATTCAGATTCGGCTACGGAATTTACGTCCGGGTTTCCATCCTATATACCACAAAAGGGAACACACGTTCCGCTCATCCAACATTCACATCATGCCTCAACAAATGACTCTCATGCGATAATATATTAAAATAAACAAAAATAAACGAAAAGTAATAAATAAAAAGGTGCCCTCAGGTCTAACATCTTTTGTCGTCTCTCGAAAGCGCGTTACACGGCCGTCGGAAGGGTTGATGTTCCGTAACTTTTCTGGTTCACTAATCCAACATTTTTCCTTACTGTTTCGCTGTTCGGGCCACTGTTTTCACTCAGTTTCACTGTTGTTTCTGGTCACGAATTAGGCTTGCTGTTTTGCGGCTTTTAGGGTTAAAATGTGGGCTGTTTCGGTAATAAAAATTGGGCAGTTTCGGAGGTCGAACAGTGTAGTTTTCTGGACAATTTGCGGCAGTTTTCAGGGTGCAGTTCGGGTTAATTCGAGGACAGTTTTGCGGGACAGTTTTGTGGGTTTTACTGGGCAGTTTTTGGGCTTACTTTCACGACTGTTTGTGGCTCGATTTCAGGGTTATTTATTCTCGGTTTTTTTGGTGAATTTAGGGGCAGAGAGTGGCGAGGTTAGGGACGTAGTGGCTGGCAGAAGCGTGAAGGCAAGTGTAGTGTGTTTACGTGAAGGCCAGGTGTGCTGTGGCGTTGTTGAGAGCTGACGCGTGAAAGCAGTGTCTGCTGTGGCGTTGTGTGGCAAGAGGGGCAGGTTGTGGACATTAGTTGCTTGCGTGAGGGTGAGTGGGCTTGTGGCGTTTGAGGGCTTCACGTGGAGAGTGGGTTGTTGGCAGTTGAAGGCAATTGGTGAGTGCTTGTGTCGGTCAAGAGAGATACGTGGAGTGGGAGAGAACCAGTGGCCAGTTGGTGTGAAGGGGAGCTACATGAATGAGGGTTTCTTTTTCTTGTGATGCCAAGTTGTAGGGCTGACTAGGGTTTTCTTGTTTTTTTCCGTGAGGGAGAGAGGCCAAGAGAGATTTAGGGTTTCATTTCTTTGTCGTGAATGGTCTTTTGGTTTGTGTCGTGTCGTGTGAATCAGAGGAGCTGCGTGGCTTTGTTGAAGGGTGAAGACGTGTATCTTTGCTGCTTAGCCGATAGTGTCTTGAAGGGTGCTCCTCTGCGACTAATGTTTTGGTCTGTTTTTTAGAGAGAGAAGACTATGTGGGTTCTTAGGGTTTCATTTGTTTTGTTAAGCCGAGAGAGTGAAGTGAAGAAAGGGTGGAGTGAGCTGGGCAGTGTGATGAGTTTAGGTTTATTCGTTGATCAGGCGTGAGGAGAGAAGAGAGGTTGTTTTAGGGTTTGTCTTTTTATCTTTTTTTTTGTGAGTTGCCGTGTATTAGGAGTGAATGAGAGAGGAAGGTAGGGTTTAGTTTGTGTAGCTTATATAGAGAGGGAATGTAGGGTTTGCATGGTTTTGAAAGGAAACAAAAATCAATTAATTTATGTGTGTATTTAATTTTAATTATTTAAGGCAAGACATTATGTAATTTAGGTGGTGAATTATTTAAATTAGGTGATTGATTTAATTTAATTAGGTTTAATAATTAGATTTAGTTTAATTGGATTTTAATTAGTTATTAAATTTAATTTCAATTTAATTAGTTTTGGTTTAATTGGTTATAATTGGTTTTAATTTAATTTAATTTATATTTCACTTAATTTGTTAATGTGATTTAATTTAATTTAATTTAAGTTTAATTTAATTTGTTTTAATTTAATTTGTGAGATGTGTTTTAAATGTTTTAATTATTTTCGGATTGGGTTTTGTGTGTGTTAAAACAGAGGTCCAACAAGCGAACCCGAAGCGAAACAAGCGAGTTAAATCTGACAAAATACTAATTTCCAACGTCCGTTTCTCGCGGCTTTCACAACTAAAGAGGTAGTGTCTCCATACGAGACTCATCATCGGGCTTATATGCAAAAATGCAATGCCTACAGTCGCCCCCACTTTGATGGGACTTGTGCAGTGTGTAACAGTGACAATCCTATCAAAGTTATGCAATGCATTTTTACTTACCTGGCTCGCCAGCTGCCACCTGACTTGCCTGTTGCTTCGAACTGAGTTGATATGGTGGTGAGGTGCCTCGACCCCCTGGGCTTTGTTCCCGAACCACCGAATGTGAACTGTGCTGATGATGCAGTAGGCCCTCGACCCTGGGACGCATCCCGGAACTGCAACTGATGTGTGGGCCCTCGACCCTGGGACACATCCTAAAAGTGATGATGAATGAATTCTTGGCTTGCCAGCTGCCACCTGACTTGCCTGTTGTTTTAAACTGAATTGATATGATGGCGAGGTGCCTCGACCTCTGGGCTTTGTTCCCGAACCACCGAATGTGAACTGTGCTGATGATGCAGTGGGCCCTCGACCCTGGGACGCATCCTGGAACTGCAACCGACAATGGGGGCACCTCGACCCAACACCGTTGACAATAGGGACCTCGCCCTCGAACTGATGATGTAGTGGGCACCTCGAACCTGGGCACCTCGACCCGGAACTACAACCAACAACGGGGGCACCTCGACCCTGGGCACATCGACCCAACACCGCTGACAATAGGAACCTCGCCCTCGAACTGATGATGTAGTGGGCACCTCGACCCTGGGCACCTCGACCCGGAACTACAACCGACAACGGGGGCACCTCGACCCTGGGCACCTCGACCCAACACCGCTGACAATAGGGACCTCGCCCTCGAACTGATGATGTAGTGGGCACTTCGACCCTGGGCACCTCGACCCGGAACTACAACCGACAACGGGGGCACCTCGACCCAACACCGCTGACAATAGGGACCTCGCCCTCGAACTGATGATGTAGTGGGCACCTCGACCTTGGGCACCTCGACCCGGAACTACAACCGACGACGGGGGCACCTCGACCCAACACCGCTGACAATAGGGACCTCGCCCTCGAACTGATGATATAGTGGGCACCTCGACCCTGGGCACCTCGACCCGAAACTACAACTGATGATGCAGTGGGCCCTCGACCCTAGGACGCATCCCGGAACTGCAACCAACAACGGGGGCACCTCGACCGTGGGCACCTCGACCCAATACCGCTGACAAAGTGGGCCTCGCCCATAAGCTGATGATGTAGTGGGTCCTCGACCCTGTGACGCATCCCGGAACTACAACTGATGATGCAGTGGGCCCTCGACCATGGGAAGCATCCCGGAACTGCAACCGACAACGGGGGCACCTCGACCCAATACCGCTGACAAAGTGGGCCTCGCCCTCAAACTGATGATGTAGTGGGTCCTCGACCCTGGGACGCTTCCCGGAACTACAATTGATGATGCAGTGGGCACTCGACCCTGGGACGCATCCCAGAACTGCAATTGACAACGGGGGCACCTCGACCATGGGCACCTCGACCCAATACCGCTGACAAAGTGGGCCTCGCCCTCAAACTGATGACGTAGTGGGTCATTGACCCTGGACGCATCCCGGAACTACAACTGATGATGCAGTGGGTCCTCTACCCTAAACCGGTACTGATGTGGGCCTCGCCCTCAAAACTGATATTGATGTGGGCCTCGCCCCAGACTGATGCTGATGTGGGCTTCGACCCTAAACTGATATTGACGTGGGCCTCGCCCCTAAACTGATGCTGATGTGGGCCTCGCCCAAAACTAATACTTATGTGGGCCTCGACCCATGCTCCATCCTCAAACTGATACTGATGTGGGCTTCACCCCAGACTGATACTGGTGTGGGCCTCGCCCCAAACTGATACTGATGTGGGCCCCGCCCCCAAACTGATACTGATGTGGGCCTCGCCCTGAGACTGATACTTATGTGGGCCTCGCCCCCAAACTGATGCTGATGTGGGCCTCGCCCCAAACTGATACTGATATGGGCCTCGCCCCCAGACTGATACTTATGTGGGCCTCGCCCTCAAACTGATACTGATATGGCATCGCCCCAAACTGATACTGATGTGGGCCTCGCCCCCAGACTGATACTCATGTGGGCCTCGCCCAAAACTGATACTGATGTATGGGCCTCGACCCTGGGACGCATCCTCAAAACTGCTGATGATGTGGGTCTTAACCCTGGGACTCATCCCCAAAACTGCTGATGATGTGGGTCTCGACCCTGGGACTCATCCCCAAAACTGATGCTGATGTGGGCCTCGACCCTGGGATTCATTCCCGAAATTGCTGACAATATGGGCCTCGACCCTGGGATTCATTCCCGGATTCATTCCAAAACTCTGACGATGTGGGCCTCGGCCCTAGGATTCATTCCTGAAACTGATGCTGACAATGCGGGCTTCAACCCTGGGACTCATCCCTAAAACTGATATCAATGCTGGTGCGGGCCTCGCCCCCGGGACTCATCCCTAAAACTGAAACTGATATGGGCCTCAACCCTGGGACTCATTTCCAAAACTACTACTCATATGTTGCTGATTCTGGTTGGCTTGTCTTTGCCGCTTTCTCTTTTTCTTCTTTGAAACCTGTGAATATAAAACAAAACAAACACAAAAAAGAATGCAAAATATGTTATGTGTATGCATGCATGCATGAATGAATTTCCTATTCCGTTGGGTTAGGTCTTCCGCCAGTTCTCCAGGTGATTGCTCAATCTTCTCTCTGGTCTCATGACTCAATATCTTGTTATGTCTCTGATTCGCGATGTGGGAGACTGGTCGCCCCCAGTCTTGGTTTACCTTTCTGCCCTCCGCTGTTTGTACTTGGTCAAGATGAACCACATGGTGGGGCCTTCCATAATATCATATTATATCACATGCTACGAAATAGTCCCAATAGTTACACATATCATCGTCCTCAAAGAATGCTCAGTAATGAAACCAGAGAACCTTTAAAACATTCAACGCAACTCAAATCCAAGTCTTTGAATAAATGATCTAAGCAAGACTCAAAGTGTGTGTGTGCAAAGGTTCTTTCACAGTTTGATCCTTAAGTAAGCCAACTTAATGATTTCGTTTCAAAAATCGGGATCGATAGGTCAAACCAACCTAGATGTCTCAATTATGCCTGCAGTTGCTTTTCTGTGCTCAATGTGGTATGGTTTTCTTTCTCTTTTGTCTCTTTATTTTTTTTCATTTTAAACTTCTTCTTTTTTTTTTCTTTTCTTTTTTTCTTTTTTTCTTTTTTCAACACACCTACCCTTTAAGGTAGCATTTCTCCTCATGGTGGTCCTAATACTCGCCCATGGGTTGCTTCACGCTTATCGGTTATAGGTGGTTCAATTTTTTTTAGAGACTTTTCTTTTATTTTCAACCATATCACACATCATAATATAAGCAAATCAAGATAGACATCTAAGCAAACGGTCATTCACCGACCTACAATTTCTTCGACTAGTCACTTTGCTAGCTACTCAGGTTTTCACTGCTAAGAACCATAATCAAGTGCTTATGAGTCTAACATAGATCAATCACTCAAAGTATCAGATAGAAGCACATCAAGGGTTTATCGTTTCTAAGATTTCTCCCTAAAGCAATCAATTTCATCATTGGACTTATGTCTAACTATCAAAGACTAAAAACAAACAACAACTCTTTTTTTTTCTTTTTCTCTCTTTTTTTTCTTCTTCTTCTTTTTTTTTTCCTTTTTTTTTCTTTTTCTTTTCTTTTTTTTTTTCTCTTTTTTATTTTTTTTTTAAGGCCCCCCCAATGGTCTTTCTATCCTTGCCGTAAGGTTTTCTGTTTCTCAATTTCCTTTTCCCCGCAATCCATGTTTGCTAAACTCCTCTTGACAAACCTTTTTTTCTTCTCTAACCCAACGGATATCTATGATGGCTCTTAAGACACGGGGTTAACATGATGTGTGTATGCATGAGATGCATGAGATACGTGCAATGTATGTAATATATAAGCCCATTTAAGAATTTTTACACTAGTTAGCCCATTATCATTTTAAAGTATTCAATCATACTATTGCGCGGTGCAAACTAGTTCTAGTTGAAAAGGCCCAACAGGTTTACACTTTGCGATAACATAGCTAAACAACTTCAAATGATAAGAGGCCCAAACATAAAATGGCCCACCGACATTTTAGAAGCTTCTGGCCCAACTGTCAAAGGACACGAACTCGTCCTTGTTTAAATGGCCCAACAAGTTCACATCTTTTGACAAAAGGTCCAACTGGATCCAAATGACGACGGTCCAAAACATCAACATAAAAAAATAATTTCTACTAGTTCTACAACTAAGGTTCACATGTGGGTTTACGGGAGTGCGGACAAAGGCTCTCGCTGACAAAGGCTCTCGCTGACAATGCCTTTAACTAAACCCATTCAACCCACTGTAGACACGGTTAATTAAAGCACAAATCCAAACATTACAAGACATTATTTCGGGGCCGATTCTCTATCCCCAGTGGAGTCACCAGACTGTGGGACACAAAACTTGACGACGCACGCTGTTCTAGGCTAGCGGCCTAGTTGGGAGTACGGAGTAGTCCGCGGAGGAACTAAACCGGAGAATGATGGAGTCGCCACCCGGTGTGAACCAGGACAAAGATTTAAGGCCGCACTCACCCCTCGCAAGAGAATACCTCAAACCGTTGGGTTCGGAATGGTCCCTTACTTATGTCACTTGTGATGATATAATTTGTGCAATAAATCAACCGAGTCTACTCAATAATCAT